>FLRD01000289.1:0-108344 GCA_900088485.1 Plasmodium ovale wallikeri
AGATATATAGGAATAAATTCATCCATTTGTAGCATGAATAGGGTAAAGTATATCAACATAAATTGATATAATTCATAATGCATAAAAGAAAATATTTATATTTCCACAAGAACATGTTTAATAAAAGTAAAAAAAAAAGAAAAATATGTAAGCACTGTAAAAAGAATGTCATGTACATATAAATATCCTGCGTATATTATAAGTTATTTTCATTACTATAAATTCCTTCTTTTTCAGTATTTATTATACGTGAAAAAAACTATTAGTAATACGTAAAGATATTTTTAACAAAAATGAAATTATTAAATACATATATAGTAAGATCTAAAAAAAAAGGAAAATTATGTGCATTATTAATAATGGATTATTAAAAAAATTTAATGTATTCTTGATTTTTGTGATAATTTGGAGAAAAGAACTCTCTTGTTGCGATTATCATACCCACATAATCTATTTACAATACTAATTATTTATAACTGTATTTTATTAATAAAAAATGTTAAGGATATATATTATATGTAGCATATATTCAGAAAATAATCTTTATACATTTATTTTAATTATTATATTTGCATGAGAATACATCATAGTTCTTATTTCATGAGAAATTATTTTCTTATTTTGTAAAATATTTTATAATTATTAAGATTGTTATAATGACACATATAAATTTTATGATTAATATTTAAAAGGTAAGTTTACTATTATATTATAATTGGAATTATTCATAAGCAAAAACTAAACACTTTTTTAAGATAATATATAGATATATTAAGACATTATTTTAAACGTCAGACAATATATTTTTTAAAAAGTATACAAGTATTGTAAGAAAACACATATTAATAATTATTTTTTAAAAACTAGAATGAAATAGACTTATCACAGCTTATTATAGTATTTGTTTCAAATAAATTATTTAAAACATTTTTGCCATTTTACAAAATATTTAAAAATAATTAAAAAAAACCCAAGTACATGTTATTAATATATCAGAATGGCAGTATATTAAATATAATAATAAAATTTTATACATATATATTAACTACTTTTTGAATATAATAACATCTTTTAACAATTCCAGATAACTTAGTAATATATTACAATTTAAAAAAGTTCAAAAAATGCAAGCAAATATAATTACATATACATAGCAAATTATAAATATTGTTATAGAAAATGATTTAATATTAATAAAAAAATGCTGTAATGATTAAATGCATATATATATATATATATAAAATATTCTAAATTATTTTTTATGCCTTTTAAACTTTTTGTATGATACATTCAGGTTGCTATAATTTTCTCCATTAACTCCATTATTATGGTACTAATATAACTATTCATTTATAAGTTATACATTTACAATACTACTGAATATTATGTATTAACAAATATTTATTATGAATATTTAATAAATTATGTATGTAAGCGCAAAATATATACAAAGTGTGCATTTTAATACTTTCAATATTAAAACTTATATCTTTTAAAATATTAAGATATAAACCTATAAATACCTAATAATAAATAGAGGAGTATCTAAAAATGCAAAGTCCAGTACTAATTAATTTCTCAAATAAATATAATGTATTTATTACTTATGTATATATAACATTTTTTATTAGAAAATATTATAATTACATTCTTAAACACAAGAAACCATTTATCATTTTCTTCTATAACCCACTAAATTCCAGGATAATGTACATACCAGGAAGTTAAAAAGTCATTATAATTCATTGGATACGAGGTTCTATGGAAAAGTTTCAAATGACAAATGTGAAGATTTGAATGGTGAATTAGTTGATCAATTCGGAAGTCATGACAACATTTCATTATTTTGTTCAAGACTTGTAGGTAACTTATATAACTACAAAATTTTACCAACTTTATACAAGCTTGAAAAATATAAATGTCAATATTTGAACTTGTGGATATGTGAACGTCTACCAAAAGAATTGGGTAAAACAGATAATGAAAATTCTCAACGAATTATAGATAAAATTAAGAATATTTGGAATGATTACAATTTGACAGGGGTATGTGCATTGGATTTTATTTCTTATATTAATGACCCGAATTACATTAGAATGAAACAGTTGTATTATTATGCTTTAAACTATAGTATTCTTAATAGTTATTTTGATACACAGAAAAAATTATGTACAGATGAAGATAAACAACTTATTTTAGAAAATATTAAACTATATGAACTCGTAAAGCGCGAATGTGAGACTAATTATGGTACAGATAGCCTCCTTTGTACTGCATTAGGAAATATTCGTTCGATATATACAAATGACGAATTATCAAAATTAACATGTAATGGAAAAATATCTAAGGAAGATATTCAAAGAGAAATACAAAATTCGTTAGAAGAACGCGATTCCAATCCCGCTCCTGATGGCGAAATGCCAACAAGTGGTGATTATGGAAGAATTGTAGAGGAATTTAGATCTGGTGCAATTACTCCAGAAGAATCTTCTTTGTTTTCAAATTCTTCTAAAGCTACCTCAGTTGTTTTTCCACTTATTAGCACAGTATTCATATTTTTCTCTTTGTATAAAGTAAATTGGAATAATATATTAACATAAAAATATTTTCCATTATTATTAATTCATTCTTTTAATTAAATATTAATAATTACAATGTATATATTTTTTATATTACATATTTTCCATTCGATTAATAGTTTACTCCTGCAGGTTCGTGGCTACATAGTCGACTCCTAAGAAACAAAATCGTTCCACTTAATGAAAGTGCAGGAGAAACCAACGAAATATTAGAAGATACATTTGACTCTGTTAATAAAAACATCACAGAATATAATCATCATGTAGGTTACCACCCTTCATGAAATATCTAATACTGACATAATATGTCATATGGACGTCATTCCTGTATCTATAAAGTTACAAATTTTTTTTGAACATTTCGATTTTTAATAAGACATGAAATCATGAAGTTTAAACATTTTGGGAAAATAAAAAAGTAAAAATCTTCATAAATTCAATGTTAAAAAAAATTAGAATATTTTCATAAATATATAATTATCCATTTTGATTTTATAATAGAATAAAAGTTTATAGTATTCCATTTAACTAAATAGAAAAAAATATATAATGAGAATTATAAAATAATTTTGAAAATGAAAAGACAAACACATGTTTAAACAATTTTTGTAAAGTTCAATAGAGAGAAATTCGAATTTTTACTTAGACGTATAAATAAGTTTCTCCATTCATAATTTAAAATAAATGAATATTAATAAATGTTTAATTAATTATGTGAAATGGATATACTGAATAGAATATAAAGAACTATTGGAAATATAAATAATAAGGTCTTAAATAATAGAAGAAAATGAAAAAGTATCATTCTTTATGCTGTTCTCAACATATGTATGATAATAACACATGTACATCGATATTGTCATTGTAACAGGAAAATTTTTGCTTATTATAATTAAAAATATAAGTACAAAACAATGAAATATAATAACGTTATTGGTCATATATAAAAATGAATAAAACATCATTATAAGAGAAACACTAAATAATAACTACAATATACTAAAATAAAAGTAATGCTTCAAAAAAATTAAAAATATATTTATTACTGTTAATTTGGGGTGTAAAAATATAAAATAAGATTAATACTGGATAAAAAAAAATGAAATACATTGCATATATTTATAAATATACACAAAAATTTTCGTCAATGTTTATTATTCACAATAGAAATATAACGATAGTGCATAATATATGAAATAGTAAAATATTAACACATAAGTACTTAAGGTATAAGGTTTTTAAACTATATTACATAATAAAATAAAAATCCATACAATATAAACATAAAAATGGCAATGCCATTATTATATATGATAATAATTATGTCCATAAATTAGAGGGAAATAAACAATACAAAATATATAAGGCAGTATGATACAACATATTACTAGTTGAACATTAATATTTATAACATATATTCAAATTTAAAAATTATCATCAATATATATATTATAATTAAATTATACAATACAAAATGACTTAACTCTTTAATATAAAAAGTACAATGATACTAAAAAAATATAAATAAAAAAAAAATATAGATCCTTTTATATCACTTAATAATTTCCATAAAGAGAGACACAAACAACTAATGTTAGTTATCACTACTACAATACCATAATGTTATCATTTAATTCAAATAAATAGGGAAATTATGATATACAAATTATTAAATAAAACAGGATACACCAAAAATAAAAATTCCTTAATAAACACTACATATGTAGAACATATAAATATGTAAACAAAAATTAATAATTTACATAATGCATAATTAGTAATAAATAAATAATACACTTCATGTAAAACATTTATTACCTTCTAAGTTTTTCATAGCATTTTTTTTTTTTATGTTAATTCAGTGTAAAAATGTATTAGTTATGTTTATTAATTATGAACCATTTCAATGTAAATAATTACGTAAATAATTCCATTATAAAATTTAAGTATATTTTAATAGTTTTTGTTATATTGTATTATTATTATTAGTTTTATCCTTGAATACCTGTTTTCCATGCAAAGTATTATAATTTATAATAATATTTCATTAATTTTGTTTTCGCTAAATCACATTTTATTTATTTTCGTATTTACTTTTGCATGCATACTGGTATTTCCATACAGAATTCACAGGATATATTTAAAAAAATTATCATAATTATAAATTAAAATTTTAAATATTAAAAAAAAATACCATGAAACTTTTTCTTTATCTAGAAATTATACTTTTAGAGGAAGATCTCTAATATGTAATATTTAATGCGTAATTTGATAATCAAAAATAAGTAAAACATTCCATATATTGCATGTAAAAAATTAGTGAAAAAGAACTTTATATTTATTCATCTTAATTTTTACATAAATATTAAATATTCAGAAAACGGTATAGCATCACCATTTACTAATAAGAAAAAATATAAACATAGGTAAACATACGAATTTTATGCATGCAAGTATTAATATTATAGAATATGTTTTCCTGTAGCGTTAAGTAGTAGTTATTTTGTTAATTCACTTCTAAAATTTATTTAAATTATATATACAAATAAATAAATGTAACAGAAAAATAATGTGTTACTATATAAAAAATACTCCTGCTTAATAGGCAGAATCAGTGTAATGAGTAACATTATTGTACATGTAAATTATTGACTATATACATTAATTCTCTTAAAGAAGACGCATATATTATTAATATAACATAAAAAAAATTGGCCATGCATAAATCAAATTGAATTCATTATAATACAGATTATACTCTTTTTCAAAATATAAATATATCATTAATAATATAAAAAAGCCATAAAAATTTAGTATTAGCAAAAAAATGCTATATAATAAAAAAGTAGTAAATATAATTTCAAAAAAAATCAAATGAAAAAGGTATATATATACAAATATATATAAAGGCATGAAAATTATATATGGATTATAAATAAATTACATTATTTTGGATGTATCCATGGATTTCTCGCGTACAAATTTGCAAAAAATATTTATTTCTACTACTAACAAAGATGAATCTATTAAAAAAAAAAAAAAAAATTATAAAATATAAGCTTACAAATATTCTGTAAATAAATGATAAAGTAAAATATTATTAATGAATTCATTCTTTTATTAAATTTCATTCACAAAACTGTATTTTAACATAATATGTTGTATCAAATTTATTATTCCTTATAGGTAAATTTTATGCTATATATGTATGTTTTTTTTTATAAAATTATATTAAATACAAACTCATAAAATTTTAAAATAAAGGTAAAATGCGTAAATGTATTATACTTATGTAAAAAATTTTAAATAAGCTCTAATAATCATAATTTCTTTTATACATCATCATTATTAATAATGTATATATATATAGAAATATATTTGTTTTCATGATAAATAAGGTAAAGAAAAGTTTAATGTAGAAAGAAATAATATTATAATGCCTGCAAAGGATAAAATGGTGAGATGTTGAAGAAATATCGTATACATAATAGATGTCTAATAAGAATTACGAATTGAATAATACTATATGTATAAAGCATTATTATTTTTACATATTTAATTGGAAAATTTTTTCCTTGCCTATTTGTAATTTTTTTATATACTTTTTTTTTGCCAAAAACACATTTATTCATAAGAAATAGTGCTGGTTATTTATATATTCTCAATATACTAAAATTAACAGATAAATGAAATTATTTTAGTTAAAAATATAAAATTTATTGAATATAAGTATGTTATTTTATTGATATTCGAGAAAATTTAATGACTCCTATAACTTTATTTACTAGATATATTTTATTTGATGGATTATATATTTGAATAATTATAGGGTTATGAATATGTAGTAATATATTTCCATTCCAATAAAAATAAAACATGTTTATTATAAAAAATTGCTGTATTGTGAACTGTGAACAATATTTATAAGTAATATTTCCCCCAAAAATCTTTTTAAGTCTTCTTTATATAATAGTAAATGCAGAATTCTTTTTCAATTAGCGAATTTTATTTATTTTTTTTC
This sequence comes from Plasmodium ovale wallikeri, assembly GCA_900088485.1. Taxonomy (NCBI): domain Eukaryota; phylum Apicomplexa; class Aconoidasida; order Haemosporida; family Plasmodiidae; genus Plasmodium; species Plasmodium ovale. Next base: position 6,601 of record FLRD01000289.1, read on the forward strand.
TTTTTTGTGTATAATATGTATATAAATAATTTTTCCATTAAAATGTTTGATTATTCTGAATTTCACACATATTTATGATAAATAAATAATTTTATTTATTTAAATATTTAAATAAAGAAATACAATTACATTTATATATTATTTCACTATATTTTATGTATAAATAAATACATAAACTTAAATTATAGTACTTGTACAATATTAACATTCACAATAATCAAATAAATATAACGAAATGGAAGATCCAGTATATATATTTTTATTCAATTAATATTTTATATCCTTTTATTTATATATTGTATAATTCATCAAAGAACACTAAAATATTTCAATGTATGTATTTATTTATTATACATTCATTCTCACAAATTTTTAGGATAGCAATGCGCTTCTTCTAGACTCGAAATATAATTATAGCAGATTAGATAGAAAATATGAAACTGAAGGTAATTCTACCATATGTAATTCTCTACCAGATAATGTAAGTGGATACATAGGAGTTTGGGATTTATGCATGAAACTAACTAGAGCATTAAGTAGATTGAACGACTTAGGATTCACGGGGCCATTTCAAGAAGATCCTTGCAAAATTGTAAATTATTGGATGTATAATTATTTATTCAATATAATTATCAAGGATCAAAATTCAAAAAGGACACATCCTGTTCTTCTTAATTTTTTTACTATTTGGGGAAAATACACAGAGAAAAATAACTGTCTCCTTAATTTACAATTAAATATTGACGAATTTAATGATATGTATGACTTATTCAATTACGCTACCGATTATGAAAAGATTAAATTGCACCTTGCGGGTAACAGTTATATATGTACACAAAATGTGAAAGATTATATAAAAAAAGGTGATGATATATATACAAAGGTAAATGGGAAATGCCCATCTGATCGTAGCTTCTATTGTAGTGTATTAAAAGATATTGAAAAAGCTAATAATGGCGAAGCATTATCATCGTTACACTGTGACTTGCAACGTGTTCTCGGTTTACCACCAGAATCAGAAACAACCAGGTTTGGTGATGGAACAGGAGAAATGAGAGAAGAATCTAAAGGACGAGAAAATACCCCTCAAAGTTCTAGTGCTGCTATGGCAGTAATTTTTCCGGTTTTTGGTAGTGTCCTAATTTATTTCATTTTACATAAAGTAAATGAAAATAATATGTGATAAAATATATATTTTATATAAATATTAACTATTATTTTTCATAAAACATACATAATTCTAATATAAAGGAATTCCATATTTAATATTTTCAATTTATATATTAGTTTACTCCGTTTGGATCCTGGATAAATAAACATTTCCTGAAGAAAAAATTCGTAGAAGACAACATTTATAAAGATGAAACTAATGAATCATTAGAAAACACCTTGGAATATGTGAATGAAAATTATTATAATAACCAACACAATATAGGTTATCAATCATTGTAACGTAGGTCTTAAGGAAATGGGATATAATACGAAGTATATGAACAGAGGTTACTGGATTAATATGAATGTTTTTAATTTGATAATTTTTTTTTTCATATGCAAAATATAAAAACAAATAAAGAATACAACATAAATATATTATGATGTTTAAAAAAAATAAATATTAAAAATATCTAAAAAAAATTAATAAGATTAAATCGCCACTATGTAAGTTGATTATAAATAAAGAATGCATGCAAACAGGGAATTGCATATTAACAGAAAAATAATAAAAAACAAAGGATAAAATAATATATCACAATATTAGTATATAGGGATTCTTTTTTCAAGCAATATGTATTCATATATACCATGTAAATAATACTATTATATTTCGATTTAATATTTTCAGTAACGATAGATAAAAGTATATTTTATGAAAAATAAGAATTCCTTCATATATTAGGTTAAATTAAAATGTCAAAAAATTATAATTAGATGATCAAAGAAAAATTGAAAATAGTTATTTCATGGAAAAAGAAAAAAGTCTCACATAGTCTTGAAGTGAAATATTACCCCAAATAGCAAACAATAGCTAATTTCTAGAAATTTGCATTTCCATTTTTTTTGACCAATATATCTATATAAAAATTTGGTAACTACGTTCATAAATTATCCTAACTTCAAAAGTTAAAAATCAGTATATTAGTATAACTATAAAGGTTTTAAATTATAAAAATTTAAAATATATTAAAAGTGAAAAATTATGGTATAATTCATTCTCCTTAAATAGTGAAAATAATTTTGTAAAAAAGTAACAAGTAAAAATATAGAAGACATTAGAAACATTTATAAATATAAAATAAAGGAAATAAAAAGAAAAATATAATAAAAATATAGAAATTAATATGAATGCATATAAAAAATATATAATGGTTAATTAAAATGTTAATAATTATTAAACATCTGGGGAATATATGTATATAAATAAAATTATATTAGATAAGTCAAAAAGTATTAAAGTCTACATGCAGAAATATAAAATGTTAAATATTTAATGTTATGAAAAAAAAAATGATATTAATGTAATAAAAATATTACATAATTAATGCATTTTTTAGGAGAAAACATATAGGAAAATAATTAATATTACAATTGAGATCCATTAATAAAATTAATACTTTGTTATACAATATAATGAAGTTAGGTATTACGCCATAACAATTATTTAAAATTTTAATTTTTTCCCTTAAAATAATTATACGTATAACATAATAAAAGGAATAGAATAAAAATTTACAAATTAATTCTATTCATAGCATTTATAACATTAATATGTAAATAAAATTGAACACATAAAATTGTATTATAATTCATTCAATGCTAATACAGTGAACACACTGTAATAAAATTGTGTCCAAAACGTGACATTATATGCCTAATATTAAAATATATTACTCTAATATAAAAAATAATATGATAATAAAAGTACTGAGACATATAAAATTTAAATAAAAAATAAAATTAAAATTAAAATTAAAAAATAATTATCAAAATACACGCAAATAATATGGTGCTAAAAAATATATATACTTATGATTATAATTATAAATATGCTCTCAGCACATTCTCTCCCTTTTACCTTGTATAATTGCGTGCATAATTCTTAGAAAAAACGAATTAAAAAATAATTACCTGTTCTTTTACTTAAATCGTAATATATATGCGTATAAAAATCAAATAAATTATACCTTTTGCTACTCATTTATTTCTTTATTATTAAATAATTAACAACCCATTAAAAGCATTGAAATTCTTAAGATAATTTAAGTAATATTGAATTTGTTATATTTTATGCTTATATACACATAATATGTTATAAAGAATATATATATGTAAAAGAAAATAGTATAATTGTGTACAATTTTTTTATATTTTTTATTTTAACGTAATATAATGTTTCCAATTTTGATTAAATAAAGCAAAATACAAATTATATTTGAAATGATATATATAAATATTGCAACATTATATTGATATTTCAGTATCCTAGAGCATTTAAAAAAATATATATGTATTAAAATGAATAATTTTATTCATTTTTCATATATTATTATATGTATATAATATTTCAATATTGTATTTTCAATGAGTTCTTCATTTTTCTTTTAAAATATTGTAGCTACAGAATTTAATAATAACTCTTTTTCTTTTTAATTACTCAAAGTTATTTTATAATATTATTACGTTTTTGTTTGTTTTTCTTGGTTTATCAAATAAAAGGCATTCATAATTAAATTATTTGTATATATTTAATTTTATTAAAAATAATATTTATATTTTTCAAAGCTAATTCTAAAGAATAATGAAGTAAAATATTACGTTTTCTACTTTTCCGGATAGGCAAAATTTGTTCCTATTATATTATGTTATATTCCTTGCATTTACAACATTTATATAATTATATAGCTCATAACAATATAATATTTTCATGAAAAAAACTTTTTAAATAATAAAAAATTATTTAATCAGTCTCATATTGTATTATTATAATTAAAAATTTTCTTGCATAAATTTTGATACGGTGTTGTATTAATATTATTAGGATGTTTGAAATTTAAGGTATAATTACAATATGTTAGTGTATATAAAAATTTTTATTTCTTTTTTTGGGATAGCACATTACTTATCAATTGCACACTTGTATTTTATATGCATAGATAATTATATAAAAGAGTTTTTATTATGCTAATTAATTGACTTATCCTGAAATAAATTCTCTTATAACCTGCATATAATGTGTTACTAAGAGAAAGACATCCATGTTTTCATGTTTATAATCATTACATAAATAATTTTATCTATTCTTCTTTTTTAATGCAATAAATTATTCATTGTATTTTATAAAAATTTATATGTTTTTATATTTTAAATTAATTTTTACATTTAGTATACATTGTGGAAAAATACTGAATTAGTATAAATCTATAATAACTTAAATAACGTATATCATAAAAAAAGAAATTTTGCCAAATTATTCCATGAATATAAATAATGGAAAAAGTTATGAAATCCTTAAAACAATTTTTCATAAAATGGTTCGCAATAATTAAAACCATTTTAAATATAATGTTTATACATTATTAGCTATGTATGCTAAAACGATCTGTACATATTTAAAGTTCTTTTTTTATGATGAAGTTATAACTAATCAATTGAATATAAATAAAATTAGTTAAATTTGAAAAAATTCGAATTATTCACGATATTTAATTTTATTATATATGACTTATATAGTAATATTTATTAAGCTAGTCTTGGATTTATTTGTTATTTTGGTTTTACTTTGTATTTCCAAGCTATTTCTAGATTTTTCCTTATAGATGGTCCTCATTTTACACCTTAATGTAGTTTAAGACAAAATCATGTTGTTGTTCATGGTACACATTTAGGAAATATCCATATTGATGCTTATGCTTATGGACATAATAGTGGACATAGAGGTTATTACTATGATAGATATAGTATAATTTGTTTTACTGGTATTTATACGGTATAAAAAATTACAAAAGTAAATTGTTTTCTGATTACATGGATTATTGTAATAGTAAATTCTATAAACACGTATTAAAGATGTTACATGCAATAATTATGACAAAAGTTGTATTAATGATATGTTTAATTTATATTATAAGGAATATATACTAACATAAGGAAAAATTTAGTGTAGGTTTTTTTATTTGAACAGTATATGTTTATATATAATTTTAAGTCTAAACCTCAGTTACAATGTAAAGAAGAAAACACAGTTTCAATATTTACTGCGAGAAACGGAAAATACACATTTTGACATAAATTCGTGTCTGGGATATTTTTCATCGTCTGAACATACATATAAGCATGTGCTATTTTCTTTCAATAATAATAAAATATAGGATCATTTGCAAAAGATAAATTAAAAAAAACTTATTTGTATATATTGAAAATAATAATATAAACTCAAAAATGTGGAGTAAAAAATAATATATTCTGAAAGAAACTTAGAAGAAATAAATAGAATTTGCCGTACTTTCATAAATTACGGTAAGGATTAAAAATGAAAATTTATAAAACCTTTTACAGAAGTGAATATATATAATTCCATAAAAAGAGGCCATGATACGTTCGCGGAAAAAAAGAATTCTGGTTCTTGTGCATACTTTATTTTTTCAAATTAGATTATTATTGCAGCATTATTAGTTAGCCAATTAAAGAGAGAAATAGTTAATATATGAAAGAATACAATGATAAATAATATTATTATTATTATTATTAAAAATTCGAAAAACTGCAATTATCGAATACGATATATATTGTTTATGGATCTTATTTTTTAAGATTTTATGTAAATAGAAGATAACTACAATAAAATGATTGAAATAAAAATTTTTTTATTAAAAAACGTATTAATAAAAAGTAGATGAAATGTAAAATAATAACTGCAATTTGAAAATAGTACATTATTAAGAAAAATATAAAAAAAAATTACAATATACATACTAACGAATGAATATTATTAAAAGGATAATTCCTATCACACATATATATATTTATATAAAGAATAAAGTTTTATATTATAAAACATAGAAAATTTTTCTTAATCTATATTATATTCAGTTATTAAAATGTTCACTATACTATATTTAACAATTTTGAATTAAAAGTATAAAAAGTGTTTTTACCTAATATTTATACATAGTCTCATACAATATGAACATTCATCTTTAAGTAATATTAGCTTTACTTATATAATTTTTACAGAATATTTTACTTGTGTATTATTAATAAAAAGAATTCGATATTTATTTAGTACTACCTCTCTGTTTTATATGTAAAAAAAATATTGAATTCACTTTATAAATAATTAATATATTCACACTAATTTTTATACATTAAAATAATATATTTAAATTAATGGTTACATATTAAAGTTATTAGAAAGGTAAACTAAACAGCATAATCATGATATCTAATTATCAATAAATATAATTTGTAACTTGAAATTTTTGGCTTACTTAAATTGTTAAATTATATTAAGACATATGGATAATATGAGCTACTTTTTTACATACCCCGCAATAATAAAATTTGAATATTTCCTAATACAAGTTTTTAAATATAATGCACATTATTAATGATAAATTAATAGTATATCACGAACATCTAAATGTTGACTTAAGGAAATTAAGAATTAAAACATATTCATAGATACCTATGCGCAAACATTACAGAAGAAAAAATAATAATACACAAAGGAATATGATATAATTAAGACCATAATCACTATGAAAGCACAGCATATAACGTGGAAATATAATATAAAATAAAATACTAAAGTGAAACAGGTACGTCATACATAAAAATAGTATGAACATATTAAAAAATATATTTTAAAATATTATCACACTATTAGGACCAATATCTTTACCTTTTTTACTTAAAATATAAAACTATTATAACATTGTTTAGGGTTACGAAAAAAAAGAAGATTTTTAAATTTCTTTATTCCTACACAATTAATAAGGCCATATTTTTCAAATATGTTAATAATAATAAAATGTTCATTAAATATTAATATATTTTAACAAAATATATATATTCTTCCATTTCTATTATTGAGACTATTCAAATATGTTACAGGTAACATGTGATAAATTATATAAATACTGAATAATATTATTTAACACATTTTATTTTTTTATTATTTGCCTAGTATGTATCTAATTGTTTAATTATTGCACTTTTAATTTATTGAAATAAATGCATTTATATATTAAAATAAATATGGAATAATAAAGAAAAAATTGAGAACCTAACAAAGGAATATAATTTGACATTAAATTATATAAGGTTTCCCAATTATTGTATTCTTAATAATAAAGTAATATTTTTGCTATAAATATATATTATGAATTTAATATATGCAGGATTTATATTATAATTTTTTTTCAGTGGTTACATCAAGCATATTCTGTTACTAGCTGTAAAAAGTTCACTTATCTCTCTTTTCTTTATTCATATAAAAACGGAATTATACAGAATTTTTAATTTATATTATTCAAAAAAAATTATATTTCGTTACATATGTATATTTTATAATATTAAAGATAAAAGCTATGTACTATGTAATAATAGTTTTAATATTCATATCAGTAACATTGTGTAAATATATATATTTATATAGAAATACTGAAAATGGATATATACATATGAAATATTTTTAGTTTTAATATTAAAATTATTATTCAAATATCCAGTATATGTTTAATATAATCACATGGTTATAAAAGTATTTAAGATAATGTAATAGCTTTTTTTCCCTATTTTTTACATACAAAATAAAATTGTTAATGGTTTACTTATATATATGTCTATGTTTTGTATTTCCTATTTTCTATGTATATTATAACACTCAGTGAATATACTGGTATAAACTTTAGAAATTATAAAAATATATAATATATTATAAACTAGCACTCTTCGAATTAAAACATGTATATACGAAAAAATCATTAATTATAATTTTTGTAAGCAAAGTCTTTTGATAATAAACAATATACTAAAAGAATAAAAGTTGTATAAAATTTTAAATAAAAGCTAAATATTATAAATATGTCTAATAACAATAATTTCGTTATTTATGAAAAACACTAATATTGCTCCATAGTGTTGTTATGAACGCATAATTTATTTGTTAAAATATTATAATATTATATTCTGATTTTCTTTATATATATTGATTATTATATTTATATTTTTTTGTATTAAAAAAAATTATTTCATAATACACAAAAATACTATAGTAAAATAATGAATAACAATGTTGTAATGACTATATATATTAAAAATATAAATTTATTATATATCTTATTTAATTAAAAACATTGAATATTCTAATAAATATTATATGCTGCTGTGTATTGTATATTAATATTCATATACTTGTACTATTATTATTTCATTTTGTAAATATGGCTGTTGAAATCACAGATAGCTTTTTCCGTGACTGGGATACAAGCGTATATTTTACTTTATAATAATACAGTTGTATTTTAAACTATTATTATACGTGCTAGAATTCATAAAAATCTTCTTTATTTATTATCTTAAAACAAACCATTACATACTTCTATATTTTTTTTTTTTTTTTATAAATTAGCATAAGTATTTATTGAATTTACCTTTATACAGAATCTACCGTCATTTTTATATATATTATAGTATCAAAAAAAAGGAAAATGCAGTGTGTGATCGTTACATAGAAAGTAATTTATCACATGCAGGTGACACGCTTTCTATTTGCCGGGGAATTGAATTAATATTAGAAAAGAGAAATTACAGGTTGTCTTTCAATAATTCAGTTACTCTTAATAAATATTGTGAATATACAAGCTACTTCTTATATGACAAATTAAAAAATAGCAGTACTTACATTCATGTTAAGGAACTCTATGAAGCATTAAAACATGTTCAGAAAGAGTATGGTTTAAGTGATGAAACCTGTAATATAATTAATTTTGATATTGATAAAGAAAAACTTGAGAGAAAGAAAGAATTATATTTCCACAGTGAAATTTTGCATTGGATTAAATGGCACAGTGCTCATAATTTAGATGAATCTCTATATAATACATACTTTAGTGAATGTGCTAATTCCTATAGGGAAATTACAAATGACCAAGAATGTAAGTATTTTCCATCTTGTGAAAAAGAATTACAGATTTTTAAAGAAAAATTTAATGAAACTAAGGAATTTTTAAAAGGAAAAAGTATAAATATAAGAGAAGATAATATACAATTACATGAAAAACATAAATGTTTATCAGAAAAAGAAAAGGTTAAACCAGAAGAGAAAGAACCTGAAGGCTTTCCTTCTCACGCAGAAAGTGCAACTATTGGTGGAGATTCTAATACTGAAGCTTTTTCCGTAGATGGTTCTAATCCTATGACAGATAAAACTCTAGGTATTGTCTTAGGCATAATATCTGGAATATTTCTTTTATTTCTTATTGTTTATAAGGTTAATTTTTCACCTGAAAAAATATATAACCTGTAAAAAATACCACAAAACATTAAATAAAATATTTTTTTGCGCAAAAAATACATTTATAAAAGGGATTTTTTTCCTTAATATTAGTTCACCCCTTTTGGTTTTTTTTTTCGTGGAAAAATAAGGAAGACAAAAGAAAAAATAAATGCAGAATTTAAAAATGATGAATTAGTCATAAACACGCCTGAATATGAGAATATAAATTTATATAACGATATATAAAATATACAATATCATAATGCTCGAAATAATTAACATACATATTATCGAAAATAACTATTGATCAATATGATGTTACATTGTGAAAGAAACATTAGACTCTCAGCACAGTTATAAAACTAGAGTAATTATAAATTTTCCTTCATATAATGTTACTAATATATGAAATTCTTATTTTAAATTAATGGAATCAAATGCATTATAAAATGAGAAATAGAAAAAGATGTGCATATAAGTATTTGCATTGCACATATCATGGATTAAACACCAGTATTATCATTAAATATATAAAGATACCCTACCAATAATGAATTACAGTCATGTTAATTGTAATAACTATACTAATTATAAAATTTATGAGTTAATAGAGAAAAATAAAGAATAAATATTAGCTCTGTTAAACTATGAATTCAGATAAATATATGTAAATGTATTAAACAAGATTGACATGATTATCGAATAATTTATTCAAATATATACGGATTAAAATAAAATATATTAGTATATGGGATTTCACATAATTATTAATTTATATATTTTATGAACTAAATCTGAGTTTGTTAATTACTAACTCAAACTTGACTACAATTATTATAATAGAATGTAACGACTGTTTGTACTTCGGAAGATAGCTTAATATTTTTTGAAAGTTATGGTATTATAGAAAAGATAAAGTTAAAAAGAATTTGTAAATTATATTCAATTATATGAAATGTACATTCTGAATAAATAAAGTCGAAGAATTCTAAAAAACTGTAAAAGGAACTTTCTTCAAAGAACTTATATACTTATAAATATATATATGCTACAAACATTTTGTTGCGTAAATAATATGCACCAAATAAAAAGATATCAATATAAAATGTTGTTAACTCATTTTCATATAGAAAATAACATAGTAGGGAAATAAATGATTTTTTTTTTAAAAGGAAAATTTATATAATAAATAGAGCTAATTCTTTCTATTATTTCTTTTTTATACAGTGTATTAAAACTACAATTTAAATGACTTCTTTTAATATATTTCCTCGTAGCTTAATAATAATTTTTTTTTTTTTCTAATTAAATATTAAAATAATTCTACTTTTGAAATAAATAAGTTAATAAGCTTAACTTTTATTTTAATACGAAGAACATTATACTAATATAAGTATGTAAATAATGATATATTTTATAAAACAAAACTTAAGTGCAGTAATAGAAATAGACACAATTTTGAACACTTTAATTATTATGTAATATTTACATTTATATATATTTCTTATTTATAATAAAAAGTATTTATTAAAAAAATTAGAATTTGTAATATTTATTAAAAGGTTTTTAAATAATTAGTTTTCACTATTCATATTCTTATATACTGAAAATAAAAATATATTATGTATATATTGGTAATCATCCTATATTTCTTGTATAAATACTTATATAAAAATAAGACATTTTCTTTTGTAATTAATATTTTAACAGTTCATATAATTTTTAAGAATGGGAGTAAATATACAATTATTCCCCTTTTGATGAAATATTTATTTTTATAATATGATCTAAATCATATCACACTTACGGAATTTGAAATTAATTTATATAATTAAATTGAAGATATTTACATATTATATTTGCTTTTAAATTTTAGAAACCAAATGAAAGTTTAGTTAATGATATTATAAAGACCTTTAACAAATTAACTCAATATATAGATAGTTCTCAGCGAAATACATTAGTATAGGTGAATACCCCAAATGAAGAATTAAAAAAAATTGTTGGTATGTTTCAACAGAATCATGCTAAAGCATTTATATCCAAAGATTCAGTTATTGCTACTTCGAAAGGCCTAGATTACTGTGAAATTTTAAATACTTGATTAAACCTCATAAAAGGAGAATATATGTCGAAAGCAAAAATATGTAAAAAGGGATTATTATGGGAAACATATATCGAGGTTTTATGGAACGAATTAGGAAAAGACACAGCTCGCACTAATTGGTACACCAGGCAAACTGAGACTTACGGATGTATGTTCGCATATGTTTCTAAGATTAATTATTTAATATGTTATACACTATTTGGAATTGTTTTTCTAATTTTTTGTTAAAATTATCAAAGATTTATGGATCATATATGATGTATATTTTCATTAAGCTATATAAAAAATTCAATACATATGTTTATGTTTTATCATTTACATTTTTTTATTATTTTTTCACTTTAGTAAAATTCGAAAATTGATTCATTATAAAATAAGTAAGAGAAATATACCACATAATGTATATGAATATGAATCAGAACGCTCTAATGAGAGATCTGAAAAATTAGCTCATCTTCCTTAAACATAAGAATTCATATAATTTACGATTCTTTATGAACTTCATAATTTACATATAATACTGAATATAATTCTAATTATTACAATTTCATACACAAAAAAATAAAGTATAATTTTATTAATAAATGAAGGGGGGAAATAATATTATAAGCTTAAAGATATAATAAATTATATAAAAAAATATTTTAATACATAATATTGTGTGCTACAAATTTAAGCACTAAAATGAAATATAAGCTAGTTGACTAAGTTAGAATAATAAAGAAGATATGAAATAATAAGTAAATCATATATGGTAAATTTATCGCCTTAACTATATTTATATTTGTTCATAATAATGGTATTACAGACTAAGGGAATATAATCGTAATAAATAAATATTTGGAAGTAAATTACATACATTATAATTTAATACCAGTTAAATTTCCTCTTTTCTCTATTTAATATTAACACAAAATATTCTATTACATATACATAATACACATTAATTAATTAAATTAAATAGAACACACATGAATTCTATTTATATTAAGTTCATTTCCTTAAATACATTTAATTTAATGTATTCTTTTTTTTTTATATATATGTGAAATATATACGTTTTCACGGTAATAGAATTTGAGCTAATATAACTAAACTATCAAAGGTTATATAAGCATAGCATATAAATATATCATTATTAAAAATAACAAGATACAGGAAAACGTATATATTGAAAGGAATATATAAAGAATCCCTAATATTGTTGTGTAATTATTTTTTGCGTCATAAGAAATAGCGAATATACTTTTCAAATTATGATGAAAAAAAACAATAGATATTGCTAAATTTTTTACAATGTGTACATACATATTAATAATATGTTAAGTAATATACTATACTCATCTTAAAATAATATGTATAGCCATTTTCTAATTAAAATTGTGACTGAAAAAGAAATATATATATATAATTGTAAATGGATTTATGTAAGTATTGTAATAAAAAAATAAATAAAAGTATATATTAAAAATAAAAAACTGTAATAAATTAATATAATGATAACATGCAAAATGATTTGTTTCTACGCATATATTATTCTATTCTTAATAGATATAATTATTAGTAAACTACAGTAATAAATTGCATATATCTCATATTATTCATGATAAAAACATGAATAATAATATAAATACATGAATAGCAATTAAAACAACATATTTTAAATGAGAAGAAATTTATTTATTATCCTTAACGTAATGCACTATTTCAAATATGTATAAATATGCTGCGTATATTATTAGTTATACTTTTATATATGTTATTTAGGAAAAAAACATATATGTACGCTCTTTTTTATAAACATATTATTTTACATTATTATTTGAACCATATATATATATGTTATCTTAAGCAAATTTGAGTAAATAACATATAACAAAAATTGTACAAATAAATTATTTTTTCTAACTATAATTTATCCTAAATATATAGTCTAGTCTTTTACACAAAAAATAAGTTCTTAACCGTATTAACAAAGAATTACATATTATATTTTCACGTATTTTTTATTTAAATTATTTTTAACATTCATAAAAAACGTATTCATATTTAATTTAGCGTTTTATGATCATAAATGAATGAGATGTTTTTAATATGATATTATTATATTATTTATAAGAATTATATATAATTATTTAATAATTATGAACTTTTTTAATTAATTATAATCAATCAATAATCCAATAAAAATTTTAGTAATACGTGACAATTTATTGATATATTTGATTTATTCATTTTAGATTATTTTAAGATATAAAATGATTTTTGTGTATGTAAAAATATTGTAAAATATTACTTATTTTGGAACTATAATTTTTAAGTGAACAATACTATTTTGTTTTCTAAAATTGATAAATATTTTTTTTATTTTATTTATGTATAGTAAAAATAATACCATGTAATATTTTATAAAAATAACTATTTTATTACAAAACATATTTTTATTTTATAACATGATTCACTAAAATTTTATATTGAGATATTTATTCTTTTAATACGCATGCAAAAAATAACTTATCTTTTACGAAGTATTGAATATATTTTCTCATGATTTAATCCTAACGAATTAAATAAATATAATATGCATATACATATAAAGAAGGGTGCAATTTTTACATATCTCATACATTTACATAAATCATGCATTTAATAAAAAAAAGTTACACTAAAAAACGAAATAATTAAATACTAAAGATAAGTTCTAATTCACAAACAATGATAATTAGTTCTCACGCATGTATTAATAATATGGATAATTAATTTTTTTTCAAATATTTCTCTTTCTACTATTAGTGAATTATGAGTATTTCAAAAAAAAAAAAAAAAAATGCAATCCCATTAACAAATTATCGTATAATTAACTAAAAATAATAATTTATTCGTAGTTTCTTCAGTAACATGTTTATATACATAAGTAGAATAAGAAAAAACATTTGACTCATACTCATGATAACTTATGTTATCAATATCTTATTCAAATTATATAATCACGCAAATAGTTGTAAAAAGAAAGGTATAACTGAAATGCATTAAATGTTATGAATAATAAAAAAGTTACAAAATGAAAATGAATACATATTTGAATCCAAAAATTAATATACAAGATAAGGTTAGTATATTTACAAGGAAAAATAAACGAAAAAAAAGAATATCTATCACACTATAAATGTCATATGTATATTATAGAATATTGACATCATTTTTATTTTTCCAATACTTTGTTAAGCTATGGCTAAAAATGAATTAAATAAATAAATAATTTTTATATATAATAGTATAACCTAGGGAAATGGTATAAAAAAAAAGTAATGAAATATAATAAAAATAATATTCCTAGAAATATGAAAAATATAGTAGTAAAAAAATTTACATGCAATTAATTATATTATGTACCCCATTTAACGAAGTAATAATGAAATAATAATTAGAATATTTACGTATATATTTCTAATATCTGCGTTTACAGAATCAGAGAAATAAAACTTAAAACTAATAAGAATTAAATAAAATATTATTTTAACAAATACATTATAAATTTATTATAAATATTTATGAACAAAAATAAATGTTATTATAATTATTTTACTTTTCCTTTACCACTAATATTAATAAGGCACACTTAGTATTTTTTCATGGTATATTAAGATATAATATTTTTTTAAATTATATCAATAATTAAACAAAATTAAAATGCTATATTATAATTCATATGCAATGAAAATTACATTTCCTATAATAAATAATATAAAATAGAGGGATATAAGGTAGATATGTAAACATAGGACACAATACATTTTAAATTATAACTAATGGCACTATGGATAATATCGGGTTAATATCATTTATAATATTTTATAAATATTAATAATATGTGAATTCATACTTAATATTATATTAATTTTATAAAACTTAAAGCAAACATTTATTAGTCAATTTTTGTATTACTGAAAATTACTAAAAATATAACATAAGATATATTTTTTTTTACTATGGTGTGTAATAATTATTATATATAAATAACAAAATTGTATGAATTCAAATTAATTTTCCTTTTTATTTATGAAAAATAGTTTATTATAATAAATAGAAAATTGAATTTAATAAAAAAAATTTAAAGTAATTATTAAAAGTATAATTATATGTACATTCATATAAACGATCAAATGCAGTTCTTTTACAAAAAAATAATTCTTTCTGTGAAATAGTGTAGTCACATTAACAAAATAAAAATATAGATAAACATTTTTTCCCTAAATAACTTTTTTTTTTATATATATCCTATAATCTTTATTATAATGAATTTGTTTCTATATATTTTCTACTAAATGAATATATTTATAAAACTATATAATTATGTTATTATTGCCCATAATTAGACTCTTATTAAGGAAATTTTATCATTAATTATTTTTTTTCTGTTATAGCGTAAAAGGCACAAAGTGATAGTCAAGAGTAATTGCAGAGTTTTCAGATTTTTATAAATTTAAGTTATATTTATGATAGACTATTATTTATTTTATCAATAAAATTTATACAAAGGCTTTATTTAAAATATTATAATGGCAGAAAAGGTACTAAAACACTTTGTATATAATTATTATTTATACTAATTTGTTATAATATTGTATTCTTCATAAATATAAGGAAATATTTTCTCCTACATATTTTTACACTTTACTAATTTTGGTTTTTTATTAACTTTCTTGCATAACTTTCAGAAAAGTAATATAGTTACATTACCTTCAAGTAACCGTTATAAATGGCTGGATATGAGGCACCTTGGTAAAGGTGATTCTAAAAAATGTGATGAATTGTACATTAAAAAAGGTGATGATTTTGATCCTCTTCATATGTTATGTTTAAGACTTATAGGGAACCTAGAAAAGTATGATGATTTGACATTTTTAGATGTATTTCCTGAAAGTACATGTAAGTATTTTAATTTGTGGATATATGAGCATTTATCAGGAATATATTCAAACATGAATGATACTGAAGCTACTAGTACTATAACAAAAATTATATCTATTTGGAGGAATTTTAATTTAAAAGATAATTGTACTAAGTATTTCATATCATTTATTGGTTACCCCCAGTATAAGAAGATGAAAGAATTGTATGACTATGCCTTAAACTATAAGTATCTTTTATTAGGTACTGATAAAGATAAACTTAAATGTACTACTGAAGAAAATGCATATATTGAGGATTCTATTAGATTGTACCAAGAAGTAAAGCAGGATTGTAGCACTGATAAAGATGAAAAAGGATATTGCGTTGTAATAGATGACATTGAAAAAGAGTTTTCTATGGGCGAATTATCAACTTTGAAATGTCATGAAATAAAGGAGTCTTTATCAGATCTAAGTGAAGAAACAGAACCTGAAATGGATTTTGAAACGAAATCCGCAAGAGCGGAAGATCCTGTACCAGGAATTGGTGGAGTAGGATCTCCATCAACACACGCATCTCCTGATAATGTTGTAACAGGAATTTTCCCTGCTTTAGGAGTTCCACTCATTCTTTTCATTTTATATAAAGTATATTTAAATTATAATTTTTCATTAATTTATTTATTTAATTTAATAATATATTAATAATTAAAAAAAAAAAAAAATTTATATAATGTATGTTTTCCTTTCCTACATTAGTTCACTCCATTTGGAACGTGGTTTAAAGATCGTTTACAAAGGAACCAAATAATTGAATATAATATACACGAAGATAGTTCACATGAATTATCAGAAAATGGATTTTTACATTCTAACGATGAATCTGAAAGTTTTATAAATCATATAGGTTATTTACCTTCGGACATGAATTAAAAGAAAAAAAATAAAGGATATCCTACACATTCAGACAGGAATTTCTAAGATATATTAAGGGGATTATATTTTTTATACTTCTCATATTATAATATAGAAACGTATATAGAATAAGTACACAGAATAATAACTGAAAGTATATTTAATCACAAAAATTTTACATGCATGCAAAGAATGTTGCAACATTTCAAAAAGTAATATGCAATTTAAAAATTCCAAATAAGAGATATATAAAAAAATTAATTTTAAGAAATAAATGCCAATAATAAGATAAAATAAAAAAGGGAGATTCACTAACATTAAAATAGGAATATAAAAAAGGATACATAACACTGTATTCATCTCCTTCATTATGTAAGAATAACAGTAAAAAATAAATTATTTTACATAAACACAAAATATAATAAAAACTAAAATAAAAAGAGAAATTAATGTATTTACATAAAAATATAAATATAAGTTAATACAATAAATTCAAATAAAATGAAGAAAAGTCTATAAAATTATAATTCTACGTAATTAGTAAAAAATAGATATAATATACAGTTTTAAGTTCAAATAATTGTATTGTGTGCTTATATTTTTCTATATTCTAATATATAATATAATTCAAAAAATATTAAATAATAATAAATTTACGGCGACATTGCCAAATAATCTATAATATAAATAGTAATTTTTCAGTAATCAGCGTATTAAAAAGGTAAATATACAAAATATTATGTATACTTAAATGAAATATATGTATATTTAAAATATTTGTGTAAGAATAAGATGGATATATTTTATATTATTTATTTATATATATATATAAATAATTTATATATAAATGCTAAATATATTTTACATAGTATTTCATATATTTTATATACACTTCATTTAAAGACTTAGAGTGCACAGTAATTCTCATATTGCATCTGAAATATGAGAACTTAATTTACCCATTAATTTTAACGTGAAATAATACATTATGAAATGAATACATTACAGTAAGTGGACAAATACATGAAAAAATATGAAATACATAAACGGATACTGAGATTTCAATGATAAATTACCACAGAAAATAAATATAACATAACATATTTAGAATAATTGCAATTATAATTTACTAAAATGGTAAAATTCATAACAATTTATTATATATCATTTAATTACAGAATTTCTTATTTTTAGAATTAATAAGAATAATACATTAATAGAACACACATTAAATAACTAGATAAAAACTTTATCAAAAGTTGAAATGAAATATATCGAAGTTTAGCATGTGTATCTTTAACAAAATATATTATTAAAAAAAAAATGAATAATATAAACTTCTGCTGCTTTTTACTGCATTTATTCATATAAAATTTAGAAGAAGTAAGCCACAGAATAAATTATTTTTGCATAAAGTAAAAAGTTATTATATAATAACATAAAAACGGAAGAAATTATAAAAAATATTTCGCATGCATGCAAATTTTGTAATCATAATGCTAAACGAGAGTTTGAGTATATTAAATTTATATATAAATTCTTACAAAAGTGGAAATATATTTGTTATATAAAATTCATTATATTCTGAAAACTTTAAAAATTGTAAGTTTCTAAAAGAAATTAATATTAATACGTTAAAACATATGTATCTTCAGAAATAGCTTATTTAATAAAGCGTTATTGATAATTAAAATGCATGCGTTTAATAAAATATAGAATAATTTTTAATTATATTATATTTATGGTCAAATGCCATTCAGGCATAAAATAAAAAGTAAGATATTTTTTATTTTTCATGGAATACTCTAATATGTTTTTTTTTACACAAAAAAAACCTTTACTTTATTCTGTTATATAAATGCAGCTATGCTATGAAATGCAACTTACTTAAGAGCTGTATTATAGAACTTTAAAATACACTTTATAAATAAATTTGAAATAACTAATTTAATGAAAGAAAAATTGAATTAAAAAAATATTTAAAATTCATAATATTATCAAGTGATATATAAAAATGTATATTTGCGCGCATTAAATAGGTCACACAATATTCCCTTTCAAATGAAGTTCATTCTAATTATGTAAAGTTAGCAAAAAAAAAATTATTATTTGTAAGATTCTTTGTGTATTCACTATTATTCCAGTTAATGTAATTCAATTATTGTTTTCTAAAGGTTTATTATTTCAATATACGTTAATAATAAATTGTTTTTTCCATAAAACGTAAACTAATAATAACATATTATATATGCATATTAAATACATACATTCTGTACAGAACTTATTAATAAATGTGGAACACAAATAGGAATTAAATTAAAAAAAATGAAATCCGAAATTATGTTCTCTTCAATATTTCTAATATAATACATAATTCTTGCATATACGTTTGCTTAATAATTTTTAATAACAAATAACCGTAATTATCATATAAAAATATTATTTTATCTGTATATTTGTAATTCCACAAAAAGCATATTTAATAAAACACTCATATTATTTCGATAGTTATAACAGAATGTAATTTATATTCTGATAAAATAAGTAATGCATAATACCATGTACAAATAATAAAAATATAACCAATATAAAGTTATTTTACTTTTTATATAATTAAAAAAAGAAAAGCATAATGATTAATTTCTAACATAAAAAAAATACAAATATATTAAAATACTATTTCTAAAATAATTATTTCCTTATATGAATATATATAATCTCAATGTATATTATCATTTTAATATATATATTATTTTGTACATTGTATTTACAAAAAAAAATGTAAAAAAAGAAAATTTGTCGTCCTTGTATAAATAGTAATAATAAAAATAATATTTCTGTATTTTAATATGAATATTATTAATTTTTATATTATTTTATTTGGACAAATTCTATAAATCCTATAAAATAATAAAACTAAAGTAAGTAATATTTTTTACACACGCATCTTACACATGTTTCGTTGAAAAAGCGTGCGCACAGAAAATCATAAAATATAAATGCTTATGTTATTATTTCACAATTAATACATTATCATTTACTATGAATTATACAAATTAAATGAAATATCTATAAATATTAATAAATTTTAGAATTCTGTTATTTTTCGCCATTACAATACCTTTATGGAAAATAATATAAAAGAAAATATTTAATTCAATATAATCTAATATATATTATATATATTTTATTCCAAATTTATAATTAAATATGTAATTTTATATTTATTATATTATTATTATCAATTCACTCAAAAGCTATTTGTATTATAAATCTCATAAAGAATATTAGTGCATTTTTGGTAAATATATACACTTTTTTAAACTTATAAGAAGTAATTATCATCCTTTTCCTTTAATTTAAAACGCATAATTATTAAGAATACATAAAACACAATTATTTTATAAACCTAATTGTAATAGAAGAAGGAATTATAATTTTAATTTATATTATAATAAAATGGATTAAAATAAAAGAACTCACTTTTACAATAAAAAATGTGAAATTTATATGATATAGTTAAAACTAAAATAAATATATGACGAGTATTTATTAATCAAAATAAATAATAACTTATTAGGAAGAATTACATTTAAATTATGTTAATGTTGTTGATACAGTTTTGAAAATTTTAATTTTATAAGCATATATATTCTGAAAAATATACATAACTAATAAAATGCTATAAAATGTGATGACATTTTAACAGAACAATTCCATATATATTATTCAAAGGGCTATGTAATTATTCATCTATGGTAAATTTTTATATGCTTTTAATAATATTTTAAAGCATACAACATTCTATAGGGTTAAAGTTTGTGTGGAAATGAACAAATATTGGAATTTTTGAGCATATCTAATAAAATTAATTCTTTCTATTATATATAGTTTAACTGTACTTCTTAAGAACTGTGCTCCTGAATACAGTAATATTATAATTCTTAGTATAATGTATTATTGTTTAATTAAAGTGTTATATTACCAGTTATATTCTTTTCCATCATTTTTTAAGTTCTGTACTATGTGTGAAAGGAAAATTAGAAATAAATTTTAGGAATTATTGTAAAATTATAAGGATACAATGTACTGAAACACTTAGTTATATTAAATGAAAAACAATGCATTATTTAGAAATAAATTATTTATTTTTGTATACTCAGCTTTTATATTTTTATAATAAAATATTTGTGTATTTTATTTAAATTATCAATCTTAATGTATAGCTTCATCTAACATCGATAAAATATTCGTATACATATATTTTTAAAAAGAACTGTTACATATATAACGCTATTCTAATATTATTTTACGGATTAAATTAAATAAAAAACACATTCATGAATATGTTATTTCAGTTATTTGTATATTATAATGCCTTTTTTTGGGGATTTCAATTTATAATTCACTGTCTGATTATAAAGCTATATGTAATGTTGATGATGAAAAACATAGCATTTTTGCAGGATTCTGTTAAGCGCTTTGTATAAATTATGGAATCAGTGAGGATTAATTTTGTATAACTGTCTTAAATTTATGAAATATTTAACTGAATTAAATGTGAATAATTCTTTTATTCATATATTTGCTTATTGAAAATAGGTTTTCTGGTGGCCATGTAAAGTAATAATCAAGAAAAAGAACATCACCTGTAGTACATTAATTTTATCGAAACATTTGATGAATGGATACATATAAATGATATATATGTTCCTATTCTGCCATATAATATATTTATTTTTATTAAACTTTATTATTTTATGAACTATATATAATCTATTATTAAAGGCAACTTCTAAAAATGGCAGAAAGCGTAGATTTTCATTTTTCATTGAAATAATTTTTTTCATTAGTTTATATAAATATTATTATAATCATGGAGTAAAATATATAATTACAAACTTATATATTACATTAATACTTATTAATTTACGCTTCAATATATACTTCCGCAGCAGTACTTTTACAGAAACACTTGCAACAGCACTTTATGATAGGTTTCAATTTGCGCTTTCATTTTATAAACACCATAACTTCTTTAACGATATAAGAATTGTTGTTTAAGATAATTCCTTAATTGAAAATATGTCTTATATTTTAGAAAAAATTATAGAAATACTATCTTTCTGAATTCATATTAGTGAAAAGAAAAGAAATAAACTTTTAATCATTTACATTATTGAATTTATGATAATGTAACTAATACTTGTATGAAAAGGGATTAATTTCTTGGAATTGCATCTAACTTTTTGTCTTATGGAATAAAATTTGCTCTTTAGCCAAAAATTAAGATTTATGAAATCTTAGTAAAACTTGTTATACCTTTTTGAGCATTGGTTAGAAAACGAGAATGAGTATTATTTATGATAATTATGTAATTTATAAACTTATCAGTGATTATATTTAAAAAATACTATATACCACAAAAAATATTACACATATAATATTATTAGTCAATATATATATAAATAAATTGAAAAAACCTTTATTTTGAATCATGAACATGTGTATTGTTGAAATTATACTAATAAAGGCGAAGAACTTGTATTGGGTATATTTCTAAATAATTTCTCATGCATGATGCAAGAAAAAATTACTGTAATATATTTAATTTATTAAAATAAAAAGTATAATTTCCATACGAATTTTAATTTCATTGTTAATATAGCGATTATATGAGCACATCATTGCACTATGCAGATTATATTTTAAAGGCTTAGATTAATTTTTAACTTGGGAAATGTTTATGGAATTGTTCTTTTTGCTTTAAGTAAATATAATTTTATATTATAAAAATATTAATGTATTATAAAAATAACACATTTATATCATTATAAATACATAGTAATAAAAATAATGTATTATGCATTCTTCATACGCACATTTTTTATTAGTTAACTCTCACCTTCGAATGTGCTTATTCAATTTATTAAGGAAAAAAACAATTTCTAAATCATCTCGGTGAAGTATTATTTCATGGATAATCAAAAGATAATTCCTAATTGGATACAAAAATTTGGGTAATTCAAGATATAATATAGTATATAATTTTTCATTTATATTATAAGAACTAATGTTACTTAAAATTATTTTATTGTACACGTGCAAATTTTAGGATATATATGTGCTCAGTTTAGGCGCTTTTTATGTGTAAAAATTGGCAAATACAAAAAAGACACTAAAATACAAAAAAAAATTATTTAAAATAAGTATTCTATAAATTTAATAATATAACTTACATTGGAATAAAAAATTACATTCTAATTTGTAATGCATATTTAATAAAGATAGCAAAATATATTTTATGTAAATAATTAGAAAAATACCTTTTGAAAAATTAAAGAATAACATGTATGAAAAGTAAAATTACGTAATGGGAGAACACAGTTAAGTTAATAATTTATAATATGCCTCAAGTTTGTTTTGAGAACTCGTTGATCTAAATAAAAAATAATTTTTATGTAGAAAAAATTAAAATATGTTAACCAAATATAAGGAAAGATATGTATATTATGTATAATTCTTAATAAAATCATAACAGTGTTCATAAAGTAAAAAAAGTGTTTTATTTTTTTATTTTAAATATATATATTTATAAATGTAAATTTTCTTAATATAAATATTTTTGTTATTCGTAAAAAGAGATCAATGCTAAAATATTATACCATAAATTTTAATCAATACATATTAGTCAGATAAATTGATTTTATTTTCTTCTAAAAATA
This sequence comes from Plasmodium ovale wallikeri, assembly GCA_900088485.1. Classification (NCBI taxonomy): domain Eukaryota; phylum Apicomplexa; class Aconoidasida; order Haemosporida; family Plasmodiidae; genus Plasmodium; species Plasmodium ovale. The sequence goes on from FLRD01000289.1 coordinate 30,736, forward strand.
CACTTAAAATATACTTATACATAAATATTAAGGGTTAATTAAAAGATTATAGTAAACATAAAAATTCCTAATTAAAAGGAATATATATTAAATAAAAAATACGTAATGATTATAATTAATGAAAATATATTAACGGACTAAACAAAAAAAAATATGTGTTATAATACATACTTAATTTTATTCAAAAGGATCAATGAAAAATTGAAGCAAAATTAAAAAAAACTCTCATATATAGAAATTAAATATGTTATAAAATAAATAGAACAATTAACAAAATATGAAAGAAGAAATATTGTTATGCTTTTATAATAATAACAGATATATAAAAATATATATAATTTTCTTAAGGATTAAAAATAAATACTTTAAAATAGCTAAGTATTTATGAAAAAATATTTGAAACAAATATTTATATAATCTACATATGTCATAATTATTATATTCTATTACATTTGTACCCATTAAAAAATGAAAGATATGCACAAGATGTGGAAGATATAGTGCAATAACACATATATGTATATTCCTAATTATGTAAATTAAAAATTATATTACAAAGAATTAATGATTAATCATACAAATATTAATGCATTTCAAATATATATTTAAACATAAATACTCATCATTTTCCATTAGTAATATATATTTTTTCGTAAATATTATTTTTACAGTTTTCTTTTAATACAAATAGTATACGAACTATTTACTGCAAATAAAAAAAATAATAGTATGGAAATGTAGAAATAAAAGTATACAGATTCGTTTATATGAAAAAAAAATAAAAATAAAATGATATTAATGAAACAAAATAACGAAGTATATGTAATATATATTATTCTGTACAATAGTAAAATAAAAGAACATTTTTTTAATTAATCAATAGTTAATTCAACATATGATATATTCCCGAATATTAATAAGTAGTATTAGAACACTTACTTAGTTATAAATTGTAATATACATTTTATAATGTGAATAGTTGTATGTTAAGTTAAATAGAATTTCTAGGTTATATTTTTGGCATACACTACCATTTGTGCTAAATAACTTTTTTCTTAGATATAATTAATATTTCTTCAACGTTTCTTAATTATAATTTATATTTCATTCTTTTTTATTTTTCATATGTTATTTTATCATAAAATAATAATGATATTCTTTTTCGTACCTAGTAGAATGTAGATATTATGTTATAGCTGCTCTAGAGTTTTTATGTATTTTAAACTTTCATTTGTTAAAAATATCAACATCTTATTTTTCTTTTTAATTTCTTACATCTATAATTACATATGCCTATATTTATGTATTATATAAATTTTATGCATATAAATCCAATATGTCTTCCACCAGAGAATCACAATATGTATTCTTAAATATTTTCATAAATATCATTTTACTTTTACATATAATCTCAATTCAAAATTTTTCTTCTTTCTCAATATATAACAACTTCTTTATTGTATATTTTTTATGTATTTTTTCACCCTTATACATTATTCTCAGGCTGTAACGAATGAAGATCTACCTGCGGATAAATTTGATGATGAATGCATTAAACATTTAAATATAAATGCACTATATAATGTATCACATGATGAAGATTTCAGCAATCAAATTCATGAGTGGACTAAAGAATTTAAAAGTAAATTTATAAAATATTATTTGCAAATTTGGGACAGTTCCACAGACAAAGAATTTCGCGAAAAGCGTTGCAGAGATTTTAATTATTGGGTAAAATATATAATAGATCAAGTTAATAAAATAGTAAAAACAAAACCTAAGGCCAGTGAATATGCAAATCAAATTAAAGAACGTGCGGAGCTCATACTTAATGATAGAAATATATATGGTTGTAAATTAGATATAGCAGACACTACAGAAGAAAGATATATAAAGAAGCAATTAGATAATTTCTGTGAAAATAGGGACGCATTTGAAAAAAAATTAAAAAATTATAATCATAAAGAGTGTGAAAAATATAAAAATTATATCAAAATGAGGAAAGACGCATTTATTAGGTTTATGGCAAGTCGCACAATTAAAAATAATACTTATCTTCATATTAATGAAAAATGTAATTTTGATAAAGGATGTGCTATTTTTCCACAAATACGATGCGATTCTATTAGAAATGAAGTAATAAAGGAAGAACAATCAAGTGAAAATGAACTTTGCGTATCTTCAGTTAAATACCCTTCATTTGTATCGTTACAGGAAGGAAGTCCGGAAAATACAGAGGATTCTTTTCCTGTAAAAAAAATTTTATCGGTCTCTACTCCAGTTGCAGGAGCTATTGCTTTTTCTGTAGTTCTCTATAAGGTTAACTAATAATTTCTTAAAAAAAAAAAATACATATATATATACCTTAAAGAACTAAAATATATTATTTTTGGAAAACAATATTTTTTAAAAATTCTAAATTATTTTCACATATATAAATATATTTCTAAATTTAATAGTTCTCTCCTATTGGATCCTTTTTAAATAGAGGTAGAAATAATTTTAATCCTTTACAAGATGGTTTCGATCAACAGGAGAACCAAGACTTTCTAGGTTCTCCCGATTTTTTAAATACAAATCCAGACAATAACATATACCAAATTGCGTATCATACTACATAGAATTAGTAACATTAATAAAGAAATAAGGATAATTTCTGTTATATGAAAAAGGAGCAATTAATTATAAAATATAAAATTGTATGTAAGAAAATTAATATTAAAAGGAAAACTGTTAAAATGTAAATTGTAAGTAGGGTACACATATATATTCATGTAGTATCATTACGCACATTTTAAGAGGTTATTATTTACATAATTTATGTATGTGGACATACTTATACACATGTAAAAATAAAAACAAATAGAATAATTTTCTTTTTGCAAAATATCATTTTAAATTATTTTCTTGTCCTTATATAATAATTGTACAATGAACTATTATTTGATTTCTATAAATTGACTACATTTCATATTTAATAAAATTTTAATGTTTGCAATATAAAACAGACAATAGAGCTTTTGTAAAAGAGGATAATTATTTGTTTTCTTTTTCTCAGATTTCCTTTTTCTTTTACACTTAGATTAATCATTTTTTTTACTTTCTTCATTATCTTTTTTTTTCATTTTAACTTTTCGATATCTAGCACATTCTTGATCTCACTTTTTACTAATAATCAGTAATCTTTTAAGCCTAACGATCCATGTATATCGAGCTTCCTCCATGACATTTGATCAAAGGTGCACTACAAAAACAAGGTAATGTTTTATTATTAAAAAGTTAATTATATCTATATTAAAAAAATATGATATTTAGAAAGAAAAAAAAAATGAATCTCATAAAATATTAATATCATACCACATTATTATAATAAAGATATAAAGAAATTAAATGTGTAAAAACTATAGTTTTATTTAAGATGAAAAATTTAGTCGTTTCCTTCATAGGATAGCATTTTTATATTTTATAATAGCTTCATGAATTTGTCAAATTTTATATTATGCCTATGAATAATAAAAGGTATTATCTAGAAAATTACAAATTCTTCTATTAATACTTTGTATTTTTTCCGTGTGTGTATATATAATTGTAGCGCATTTTCATATTTAATATTTCATACTAAAGAATAATGATAAAACAAAGAAATTAAAATGAAATTTGTAAAATTTTCACGTAAATATAATATTAAAAAAGATAACTTTAAATGATTTTAATCGAATTTAACAATAAATATACAGCTCATGCTATTTCTTTTGTTTAAAAAGATAAATTAATTAGAAATATTTATTAATCATTCCGTAACATAACAAAAAATATTTTTGTCCCAAAAATATTTGGCACAGTTAGAATCTACAAAATGCATATAAAATGTATTTTCTTATTAACAGTAAAATAATTACGAATTTTTAGTGAAATTTAAAAACCATTTTTATTGTATTATATTCTTATAGTTTTTAAAACAATTATCGTTTGGTAGTTAATTATGATAATTCATATTACAATAATAATAAAAAAAATAAAATACCAAAAGAATTTTATTTTTTTTATTATATAAAATGTGAAATAAATACCCAAATATAGCACTATTTTATATTCCATATTTAATTTAGAAATTATATATTCATATTGGTACCATAGGAAATAAAATGCTTTCTTTTTAATATGTTTTATCAAAAGACGTGTATTATTTTTGTATTACAAATTTATCATTTTGTAACTTATATACAAACTATAAATTATCTCTTCATAACTATTAATGTATAGAGCATTATAAATTAATATTTTATTCATTTTATCGTAAAAATCAAAAAATCCGTATTTTAAATTATCAACATAATAAAAAGAAAATAGGAAAAATATAAATTAGTAAAAATACTATTCATACAGTTATTTGCAAAATACTTCAAAAAAATTAAAATAATTAAGCATAAAGATACATTTAGAAATATAAAAATTGCAAAGGTTGATTTAGTGAAGCAGAGACCTATTAAATTTTCCGTCATAATATTTACATTTATTTCAAGATTATTTTTTATTTTATTTTTTTTACGTATAATATAAACTTCTAAAAAAAATATTAACGAAAAAAATTAAAAAATTAATACACACAAATAATCGATTTTATTCCAAATGTAAAGTTAACATAAAGTATGTTATGTTCCAATATGTTATTTTTCATTATTCATTAGAAAATTATGATAATATTCACTACACACAATAAAATAAACAAGATGGATATTCTAAAAGTTCACAAATGCTTTAATTTCTGTATGTATAAAATATGATTATTCTAAAAAAATAATAAATGAATAAAACGAATTTCAATTAAAATACAATTTTTAAATTCTCATATTGATTAAATAAGATTAAGGAAAACACATTTCCCTTGTTATATATATAATTAGTATCACTTTTATAAGGATGTGCACTTATTATCATTTAGCTATAACCAATAAGATGTTTCTTTCGTGTTTTGATAAAAATTAAGTGAACCTTTATAGCAACGAATTAACAATTTTTACAATTAAGTAGTAAGCAATATTGACAATCTACCAAAACAAATATTATAAAACTTTTTAAGTTTGATTTAATTAAATATTATTTAATTTTTTTTTACTTAGAAATATTTTAAGTTTTAGGAATATTCATTTTATATACAAATTTTTTTTTAATTCTTCCTTGACTAAAATTTAGTGCTTACAACATCTCCTTAGCACCTGGCGCTGTAATATAATATATTACTATACCCTAAGAATAAAGATTCATTAAATAATTTAAATTATAAAATTTTAAATAATAGTACTAAATAGTTATTTTAAGCTAGAAAAGTTCCATGTTTTATATTTTTACACTTTACCTACATATAATATTTCAATATTAATAATTTTCAAATATTTTAAGGAAAATTACATTTACATTTTGCAAATCTTGTGATTCATTCCTTATGCATATTGCTAATGGAATATATAATATAAACGTACCAAATGTTACGAAATAAAGTATTATACTTTAGAATATTATACTTATACTTTAACTATTGTATTTTTAATATTTCTTTTGGTTTTTATACAATTAAAAGAAAATCTATTTATTCTGCATATGGAAAAAATATAATATAATTAAAAACTATAATATAACAACTGTACTTATTAGAAAAATTAATGTAAGTGATAACACACATTTTTTATATAATATGTGATATTATTTTGTATCTAGAACGCAAATATTTGCAAAATTTCAATTTATGTGAATTTGCATGGTTAACTTTAAGTATCATATTACACTTGATAGCATTAAAAAATTAGCATATTTTTTTATTTTGAAATGTGTATTGTTTTAAGTATTATGTTTTCCATCTACTAAAATTCGATAAAAATATTATTCCTAATTAAGCATCCATGAACACATTCATTCGAGTTTTCCTTTTTTATTGCAACATTCTTTTATTAAAGAATCGATATATTATATAAATTATAAAGGGGTTTATAATTCCTGTTTCTACCAAATTTCGGAAATGATTTTTGCAGCGAATTACCAAGTGAAATATTCGATATTTACCTTTACATAGATCTGTTTATAAAACTTCATATCAATTTATATTGAATATTTTTAACATTGTAATGAAAAAAGTAATGATTATTTTGGTGGAACCTTTAAAGCGGTTACAAAAGATTGTATACCACTGAAGTGTTCTATGATCAGTCGTGTATAATGGATTAACTAGTCCACAAATTTAGTTTTTTAGGTATAAAAATTTAGTAGGAAAAATAGTATAAACGATATGTATTTTATTCCTTATATATTTGACAAATTTTAATTTAGAAACTTTTATCAATGTCAAGAAAAAAATGCTACTAATTATATTTTTTGAGAAATTCAAACACTTACGAGAGTGAACCATAGTCAATAAATAAAAATATAAAATTTCTTATAATCACTTTACAGTAATTAAATAAAAATATTCGTATAGATAATGCAAATAAACAAGATCAAGTTAATCAACATAAGTAAAACAATTCAAAAATGTTTTAAAGTTTTCCTAAATTCTTGTAATAACTTGTAGAATAAATATGCGATATATGACGCAAAACTTACTGCACTGTTATCATTAGACATTGCATTAACGGAAGAACACAGCGATGAAATACATACACAAATATGCGTAAAAATATATTTAGGTACAATGCCTTATATTTTATTTTTTCAATGAAAGTTATAATTGAGGTAGTTTCTATTATATATACAATAATTATAATATTTCCAAATTAACAATAATTATAACAGGTTAATGAAAATAAAACTTACATATTCTCTTCCAAATTTTATAATAATTTATTGCATAAAAACATTTTCATAAGAATGTTCCACATTTAAAATCACAATTTATTTTTGTTTAATATTATCTTATTCCCCTGTTTCCTTGTTAATATGTTGCAAAAAAAAAAAAAAAAAAAAAAAAGAATGCCTAAAAACATAAATTAAGAATCATATAATTTATTGTATCATTATTATTCACAAAACAGAAATTGAAACAATAAGTATTATGGAAATGAAGATAATTCTTAAGGATATTACATATTTATACATGTTAAATATTAAATTCTCTTTTCAAGAATACAGAAAATGTAAAAAAAGTAATTTAAATGTAATTATGCGAATAATCACAAGGCATAAAAGTTGTAATATAAAATACTAAATATAAAGTTACCAAAATATGATATAATAAATTATTATAATAAAGAATATATTGAAAGAATGATGTACTATATTAATACAAATGTCGATTCAATGTGAAAAAAGAAGTATTTAAAATTAAAACAAAAGAATTTATAAAGAACACTAACGAAGAATTTAGAATAATACAACTTATATATTTATTTTCTAAATCATACCTATGAAGTATATAAATTTAACAATTTCTATAAAGAATTAATGGTTAGGAAATGTATATATTAATATAAGTCGTAAGTGGTGGAATCAATGATATATATAAATTATACCATGTATTTTGTGCAAATATGATGAAAATTGAAATTAAAAATTTATTGTGTAAATAAAATAACTTTTAGTAGAATAATAGTATGCAGTATTTTTAGCATAATATGTGCTATATTATATAATTAATAAGACATTGATATGTTAATATGAACACTGTGTATTACGTGAATCTACTATTGTCATATTCAAATTGTATATTCTCTAATGATATGTAGTTCTTTGAATAATATTATTATTACATTTTTCCTAACATAAAAATCAATTTCATTAATTGATGGATCAATGTGAAAAGAGAACAAAATTTTCATGTTTATTATAAAATAATGTTCCTATCAATTAGTGCACATTTTTGTAATATTTGTATATGCATAAAACAATGTCCATAATATAAAAAAAATTTATCTACTTGTATCTCTAGTAAATATAACAATAGTACTCTATTACCGAAACCTCAAATATTAATTTTTTTTATATAAATGAGATTATATATTGTAATCACCAATATTTTCCGCAGACTGATATGTTATCCCATATCCTTTTTCCCTAGGTTCTCTATTTTCATGTATAAAATAATCATTTAGCATTTCACTTCTTGCTTCGTCATCCATATATTCTTCAGTGTTTCTATTTTTTAGTATTAATTTATTTAACCAGGAACTAATGGGAGTGAACTAATATAAAAATTGAATAGGTATATGAATATATGTGACACAATTTGTAATTGTCAATATGAATAAAAATATATAGATAACAGTAACGCACTATATTGATTATTTTGCAAGAAAATTCTTTTTACTTTAAATGAAATAAATGAAATGATAAATAAACCTAACAATGAAGGACCGACAGTGGTTAGAATGGTGGATGTTTCGTGTTCGTCTACCAATGTAAGAGCTCCATCATCTCTAGTATCATGTGATCCTGGTCCTTCAGGTGACCCAGCTTCCTCTGGGTGACTTTGTACGGATTCCACAGCAAAGTATTTAGCGAATATTGCTTCTGTCTTACACTGAAATCTTTGACACAGTTTTTCTGGGTTGTACTCTTCTAGTGATTTTGTATCAGGAAAACATTTTTTAGATTTATCAGGACAAGAAGTCTTGTAATTATCATATTTTTTATTCATAGAAGGAAAATATGTAGAGAATCTATTGCATATATTTTCATTAGAAGTGATCTTTTCAAAGTTTTTATAATTGTAAATATATATGTACATATCCTTCCTAAGCTTTAAGTCATCGAGAGGAACTGAATAAAAAAGATTCTTCATTGGTTCACATTCCCTCTTGCACTCTAAACTCCCCATAATATTATTCCACGTATAATAAAATCGACTTATCGTTCCAGTATGCATAGTATTATCAGTTAAACTTGAATTATTAAATATTTCGTCAAATAACCAAAAATGTATAAATTCACAATTATAATCCAAAGGGTTGCTTTTTTCATCATGAGAACAAAAATTAAGAAGATTATTTCCAAGCTTTATGCAAAGATCAAAGATTCCTTCATGCCCAAGTCCTTCCTGTATTGCATCACATGCATCAGTAAAATTACCTGAATTATCATTTTCCTGATTAAACTTCTCATAAATTTTACAGGATGGTAAATCAGAGCCTTTATTACACTACGAATTAAACAAGAAAATAATTAATATATTTACCAAAAAAATGGTTTTACTTGCATAAAATTTATAATATATTCAACAAATATATAAGGATTATACAATTGTATAATTCTAAAATATACTTGTGTTATCATTTTTAGAAGTTTCTTTTTAGATTTTTCAATATACAAATTTCAAGAAACAGATAACACAATAATATGCAAATATTTATATAGTAAATCAAATATAGAATAATTATGTATTTTGTTACATTTTTACATTACTTATTATAAACGAATAAATATATACAAGCTTTTCATACACCTCAATTTCTAATTCACACTAAGTTAAAATGCATATACTATGTTCAATTAAAATATTAATATCGTCTAAGATATATGTAGCATAATAGAAATGAAAGAAAACACATTACAAAGGAAAATATTTAAAGAATATTTCAGATATACATACATAATAATGACTGTTAAAAGTATTAGTTGAAATATTTATTCTTAATATGCATTAATAAAATATATTTATATGCACTGTAGCGTAGGAAAATATAAACACTTTTTTTTTTTTTGCGTAATGTTTTTCGAAAATTTCGTTTTAATATGAAATATTGATATTTTCCTTTTCATAGAATTCATATATTAAGACAAATAAAGGTATAGAATTTTAATAATAATATTAACCTTTTAATGCTTATAATAAGATAGCATTTATACCTAAAATTCTGAAAACTATATATATTTTTATATTTGGACGTTAAATTTTTAAATAAAAAAAAAATACAATTAAGAAGTTTTATATGCATCTAACCCATTTTAATTATAAATTTGTGGAATATATATACAGAAAAATATTTTTCTAATTTATAAATTGAGTATGTAAATATATATATACTTCGGCATTATGGTGCAATTCTATGACATCTCTCTATTTTAACTTTGATAATAGATTGTTCTTTTATTGTTTGATTTAAAAAGGAATATTTCTAGGAATTTTTTATTATTAAAGTGAATATATATAAAATACATAAAAACAAAAATTAGAAGTTATAGGAAATTTGAAAGTTATATTAATACATTATAATAAAATGGTGTATTACTTAGGATAAAAGGGTAATCGTGGAATACATTGATAAAATTGAACAATATTTATCGAAATAAAAAATTTCAATATATATATAACATAGTCACATAACAAGTAATTATGAAAATTATGAAAACGATAAATGCATATAAAAATGTTATCTGCAAATTTTGATTTATATTAAGCAAAAATATTATTTTTAAAAATTCAAAATTAAATATGTAACACAGAAAGAAAAAAATCCTAACTTTCTTTATGCAAAAATTTACTCATATGTAATATTAAATAATGACACAAGAAATATTTCATTATTCATTTTTTTGAATGATATAATGCTACTACGTATTTCAAATTGCATAATGTAGAACAATTCATTAATACACAAATAGCATTATCATTTCCGAATGATACAATAGAATATATCAATAGATACTTATATAGTTATATGAAAAATCGGAAATGAACAAAATATGGAAAAATAAAGTAAAATGTATGTTAATTACCTGAATATTTTATTTTATAGCATTTTACATTAATTTTATTAAATTAATGCTGTGATATTCTGTATATTTCATGGTTTGATATATTTACATCGTTAAATTTTTAACTATCCTCGTTGAAATAATAAAAAGTATATATTTTTAATTATCAAGATAAAAGCGATAATCAAACAAAAAATTTTATTTATATTTTTTACAGAGATACATATAGTATGTTTATATTTTTCGAACAAGATCTGCTCATTTATAGTTTACTAGGTTTTTTTATAAAAAAACTTTAATATCACTTACAAATAAACATACATTAATATTTATTTAAAACGAAATATACTACTAATCATTTTTATTATATTACATTATATATTGAGAGTTACGGAGAAAAAAAAAATATATTAACTTTAATTTGAACTTTATGAATCTAATTGTACTTTTATTAATTTATAATATATTTACAGTTAAAATTTTGTTCATTTTATATTTGTAGCCTTCATTAAGAAGTTTATTCTTATGAAAACCTCGTATCATTTAATCATTATATTAATAATATAAATTTTTTTTTTTTTTTTTACATTCACATTTTTTACCGCACATAGATATTTATTATGAACTTAATTATACCAAGATATATTTTCTCTATTTTGTTGAGAATTCTGCATAATTATTTATACTTCATAAAAAAGTATTTAATATTTATTTTATTTACACAAAATAAATTATGCATGAGAATATTACAAATTCAGCTATATCAGCATACGGAAAATTAGCCACACGGATAAAATATAATATTATGTTTAAGTATAATACTAGAGAGAACGCAAATTAACAATGTATTAGAAACTTATTTTTTTGGAAAAAGCAATATAACATAATAAACGGAGAAATCTTATATATTAAAAAAAATCAATAAATATAATTTTATTATTTTATGGAAGTATCTTAATATTTTATGTATTAACATAATGCATTTAACAATTAACATAAAATATTCAATAAAGTATTATAGAAAAGAAATTTATACAAAGATATATATTTTGTGAAAAGAAAAAATGTATGTAATTTATGAAAATATTAATATTTTATGATGTATATTTAAAAATAATAAAAAATTAAATTTAATTTTTCAGAAAAATATTTGAAAGGGGAATGTAGTATGTTGTTACGTATAAAGAAAAATTTAGAATTAAATTTGTAAATTTTATTAAATAATTGTATAATTAATGTTAAGGAAAATATATTATAGATGCACTATGTAGAATTATTATTATCATATAATTTTTATTTTCCATTTATTTTTTATATTGATATATACTTACTATAAAATATATTGTCCTATAACTACATTTAATGATACATTATTTAAACTATTGCCAAGATGATAAAATGTATGCCAAATAAGAAATTAAGTTATATTTTTTTACTGGTTTATATTGAATTCATTTTCCCAAATTTTATTACTTAATGACAAAATTTGAAAAAAATTATTATACATACTAGTTGAAGACATTTATTCACTATCACACTTTTTTAAAATTAATAATTTCTTCATATATGGCTGAAAAACATGTGTACACTTATGTAAAACATTTTCGTGCATTAAAATAATGACAAAAAATAAAATATTCATATATATGCCTATGAAAGTTGTTTTTCGTGTGAAAATATATCAGTTAAAATTTTGTTTTTTTTTTCCCTTATACGCTTTTATATGTGTGCTTTTTATAATATTTTAAATTAATAATATTACTCGAAAACATTATATTATTCATCATAGTGGACATATTTAAGCATAAATTATAAAAATGAAATAGGAATAAATTTATTAGTATTCCGAGCAGAAACAGTGAAAACATAATTTTAATTTCATTACTGTAAATTTTAAGAGTATTAATTCTTGTTAAATAAACGATTCATATATGTACTTTTGTTTAGCTCATTAATTATACATAATGAAAATAGGATTTACATACATTTTTTAGCAATGTATTTACAAAAATATTATATCATGTTATATATTCAGTTATCAATGTATAAGACATGTATATAATTTATAAATATATCAATTGTTTTTATTAAAATATTGGTCATTCATGTTTTAACTGAATACATGTATTAATTTTAAATAATATGTGCATCGTACAGTGTAATCCTAACATATATATTAAATTAAACCTTTCACTTATACATTCATTATTATTTGTTATGTATATATATCCCTATATCTAAGATGAATACCTAATTAATTCATTCTATAATAGCATAATATGTTCTGGTGCGTGATGAAAAAAAAAAAAAATATTATAAAACATGTTAAGATTAACTCTCAGTCTTACTTCAGTAAACCCTGAAATCAAAATGACTTTTAAAAATTTTGTAATATTTTACTTAATAAATGATATTATCATTTTTATTTTAAAATATATATACTGTTCAATTAAATTATTATTCCTATATTTTTAGGTATTAAGAATACTGTTGTTCTTGAATGGAATATAATTAAGTATTTCTTACGGTATAATAGTCTATATTATATTCCCTGTCAATCGAAATTTGGCTTTCATCATTGGAAGAATATGATAATAATTCATTCCTTCTTTCATTTTCATTCATCTCCATATTTTTATCAATTTTATCTTTTCATGTAAATATTGACAAATGGAGTTAGGTAGCGGAAGAAAAAAAAGGTAAACTTATAAATTTTGTGCATGTCAAATATAGATTTATATTAATATAAGTATTAATAAATGGTATTCAATACAAGTAATAACGAATATATTCTTTTTAACCTTATCAGGAAATATAAAAATAAAAGACAATCCAAATATTTAAACTAAAATTACTATTTATATAATACTTTTGAATTGTTCTTTTTTAAGAATGTTATATTGTCTTAAAATCACTTCGTACTCTATTAATGGTATATTATGATACGTTCCACATTTACTTTTATAATTATCTCCATTATTAACATATTTTTCATATGCATTTTTAAAGTCAAATAAATAGCAAATTCGATGAACCACCAAGATATATATATAATCCTTGTTTATATTTTTCATAACATTCCCATGTATACTGTTAGCATAATTGTTTTCATTGATCTTTCTTTTCTACCAGTCATTATACAACATATTTTAAGCTTAAAATTATATAAATCTCATAAAAATTTTATATCTTCAAAAACGTGGTTTTCTATATTACACAAATTTCCCTCAACTATATTATTATTGAAAAAGCCTTCATCATTGTTCTTCATTGTTTTGTAGAAATTCTTGAAAGAATGTAATATATTTTCATTGTTATCCCTTAATTTATCATTTAACCATAATTAAAAAAAAAAAGCATTAGTATTCGTACAAGTTTCACCTGGTTTTGTCTTTTCAATTTTAATTAATGATTTATATATAGCTTTAAAATGTTCACGAATTTTAACTGTATTAGAAATTGTGTCTGAAAAACTATAATCTCAAATAAAATTACACTCATCTTTTACTTTCTCGAGAGCTTTATTACTTATAACAGAATTTTCCATATCCTCATATTTGCCAAATTTTTTCGAAAAACTCAGCCTAATTATAAAAGGAACAATTAAAATATTTTGAAAACAGAAAAAAAAATTCTGCATAAAAAAAGATTTTATCATATGTGTTGTAATAGAAAATATCAATAGTATTCAATAAGTACTTATTATAATTAACTTTAATTATCTACCAACTGTTTCCTTGACAAACTAGAACATACTATATTATTCAGATATGCCCAAATTAGGTATAATAAAAAAATTGTTAATAAATACTATTTTACCTGGAATGTGTTTTCACATAATTTATTAATATAATAAATATATACTTTTATACCTCATAAGAAGTAAATAGAAATTTCTTCAAAATAACATCTATTTTGTCAATGATAATTAAAATACAATATTGTCAAGAAGATACGTAATATATATTTTAAATTATAAAAAAAATAAAGTTGTTATTTTACTAAAAAAAAAAAAATATTATATTTTAAAATATATTACTGTACAATTTTAAAAATATTAACAAATTATCACTCTACTAATATTCTGCAAAATTCAACAAATAATATTTAATAAAAGTATTTATAATATTAATCTTTTCATGGATATCATATATTTTCTAACATTTATGATACTATAAAATGAAATATAATATATCTTTAAAAATAATAAAGAATATTTTTAGTGAAAAATTATTTTTGCCTTAGATAAAATCTATAGCATTACTATAAATATAAATAGTTAACCCCGCTTTTTATTTATATAAAATGTGTTGTCACTATTATATATAAGCCTTTTTTAGTAGTTTATATATAATAAAAAAAGGAAATAGTATTACTAAGTAAATATATTAGTTTAAATTAAAATAAGTTATTTTAGAAATAGAGAATAACATTTCATGAATTAATTATGATCATTTCACTTTATTATTTTATTAATTGTTTATATTCCTATTATCGTATAACTCTATTATATCTAAAAAAAAATTCTATATTCCATAGCACGCATTGATTACCTACTCTATGTATTATATAATTATTATACTATTAATTTACACAAATATAACTGAATTAATGTAAATATTAATAATAAAAACATTATTATATATATTATAAAGTATTGATTATTCTGAAAAAATTAAAATAAAAAAAGTAAAATAATATTTTTAACTGTTTTATCTCAGTAAATTATGTAATTATAAAATTAAAAAAAAAAATAGTGACATCAAATATGTATGAAGGAAAAACAAAATAAACGTGTTCTATTTTTTTTGCTAGTATAATAGCTTAATGTATTCATTCCGTATATTGGGATTTATATATTTTTCTAATTCTAATTTTCGTTCTAAATTATTCTTTGTATATTATATAAGACCATTTTATGATATCCTAAGAAAAGGAAAAATATATATAAAATGATGATGAATACTGTACATGAATTTTTATAATTAACTAATTATTATGGTAATCTTGATTTTGTATGCAATGATATATGATGCGATAAGAAAGAATTTCTAATTAAATAAATATAGTACACATTTATGGAATATAAATTGAAGCATGCATTTGTGAAAAATAAATTCATTTACAGATAATTAAAAAGTAAGAAGTTGCAAAGTGAATTAAAAAAAAAATTTTATTTTTTAATATTCCTTAGTGCTTTCTTATAAGTAGGATATATTTTGTGTATAATGCTTCATGAATAGGGGATACAAATATTTAAACAGATTTGGTAAATTAAAAAAAAATAATAAAGGTATTTCTAAAATATCGCACATAGTATAATTTAGAAATATATAAAATGCATATTTATATGTATAATAGTACAATCCCTTAATGTATATTTTAGAAATGACTGTAGTCATATATTTAATGATTAATAAAAAAAACATAGAAATATTAAAAGTTAACTATATTTTCCATTTACTATTTTGTATACACGCATATAAAATATGAAGCACTTATTATAAAACGTATACCGAAGTATAAAATAATATAATAAACGTTAACAGGTACATATATTTTGTTTTTACATTTTCTTAAATAATCCCTTTCTGATAAATTCTATGTTCAATATAGTATATGAGTTATTTGAATATGGCGATAAAAATAATAATTAACGTGGATAACGATTATTGCCCGAAATAAAAGAACGTCCACAAAAATGATAAGACAGTCGTTAAATTATTAATTATAGAACACATTAAAAAACATATCTACTACAACTAAAGAAAATGTAAATGACTATTTTAACTGCATAAATAAAAATGATAAATTTATGTATACACATTTGATATATAAGCTCTACACTAAAATATAATTTAAAAGTTTGAATGTAAAACAAAAATAATACAGCTTTCGATGCGTGGAAAAATATTATAAAGAATAAAATGTTATATTAAAACATCCATATCGCTGTATAATAAATGAAAGTTCACTGGAAAAAAATGCTATGATAAAAGTAATGTATAATTATAATTTTTAGTACTATAAAAACATTGACTATTTTAACTCAGACCACAAAGAATATTGTCTGCGTAAAACTTTTTTAATACAAGTTATAATAGTGTTTAATAATATCTTGATAAATAGTAGACACTGCAAAAAATTTATATAAATGCTAAATAAAAATAATGACATTAACATATAATGGGGAAATAATATATGTTATAAAAATAAAGTAACATCAGCAGTGGGGAATGTAACATAATTGTTATACAAGGAAACATCGAAAGGATATTTTCATGTAATACCTACGTGAAATAATTATGAACGTTACTTAATAAAATATATTATCACGCCATTGTTAAAAACATACCTATGCTTAAAATACTATACACTGTATTTCAATAATTGTATTATTTACGTTCTGCCTATTTATAGAAGTTTGACAAAAATAAAAATAAATTGTAATTACTCGTTTTATACAATAACATATTGCAAAAAAAATTTCTCAAGTACATATATTTCAAAACATAATTTATATTTCCTTATTATTAGTTTAATCGTTTGTGTTCCTGTGTATGTATCATATTACAAAAGTAGAAAAAGTGATTAGTAATATAAATGACGAAACACAAAAATTTATGCTTGTTTATGAAAAAAAGGACAATTTTGTACAATAACCTGTACGAAACATAATATAGCAACTCAGGAATATGCACATTAATATATGTTAAAGATTAATAGTACTACATGAAAAATATGCACAATGTTGAAAAAAAAAGGATTTAAATGTAATTATGCAAATAAACACAAGGTATAAAAGACATAACATAAAATACTAAACATGAACCTATCAAAAAAAGATGTAATAAATCATTTTAATAAAGAAAATAAAGAAAAGATGTTGTGCTATTTTAATAGAAATGTAACTCTATTAAAGCATAAAAATAAATATTTGCAATAAAACAAAATAATTTATAATATTTTTAAAGAATATTTTATATAAATAGAACTAAAATCTTTCATAATCCATATCCAATATAAGCATGAATTAGACTGAATTTAAACCATTAAATATATTTATTCATTTTTATAAATAATTTAAAAACAGTAAATATGTATATTAATGTGTGTCATAATTGAAGCAATCAATGTACCTAGCAAAAATAGAACGCGTAATGTGCAAATGTTATTTCGCCTAAAATAAAAAATTGATTGTGAAAATAGAATTTCTTTTAGCAGAATATGAATGTTCATTATTGCTAATATAATATATGGTATATGATATAATTATTCAGACACTTCTATGTTAATATCAGTATTGAACGTTAAATGATCTTAATATTGTCATTTTCAAATATTATATACGCTGATAATATATAATACTTTGAATAATGTTATTATTATTTTTTATATTATATAAAAATAATTTTTATTTATTGAGAAATTAATGTGAAAATAGAACAAAATTTTATTATATTTATTATAAAATTTTGTTCCTATCAAATAGAGAATATTTTTGTAATATTTACATATAGATATAACAATATATGTAATAAAAATAATTTAATCTACTTATTTTCCTAGTAAATATAGTACTGTAATTGTATTATCATATTTTATAGTATCAATTTTTTTTATTTAAATGTCATTACATATCATAATTACCAATATTTTCTACAGAATGGTATGCTATGCCATATCCGCTTTTCCCCGGTTCTCTGTTTTCATGTAAAAAATAATTATCTAGAATTTCATTGCTTGCTTCCTCATCCATATATTCTTCAATATTTTTTCTTTGTACTATTTGGTTATTTAACCAGGACCTAATGGGAGTCAACTAATATAAAAATTAAATATACATATGTATATATATATATGTGTGGCGTAATTTATAATTGTCAATATGAATAAAAATATATGGATACTTGTAGCTCACAATATTAATAATTTTGTAAGAAAATTCATTTTACTTTAAATAAAAGAAAGGAAGTGATAAATAAACCTAACAATGACGAACCAGCTGTAGTCACGATGGTGGATGTTTGGGATTCGACAATTGATGTTACATCTTCACCTTCTCTATAATCTTCTCTTTTTTCTTCTTCAAATGACCCTTGTGCGCCTAAGACTCTTTGTGCAGATGTTCCTTCAAAATGTTTAGAACAAAAATCTTCCCCTCTACACTTTAATTTTATGCACAATTTTTCTGGGTTATACTCTTCCAATGATTTAGAAACATGAAAACATATTTTTTTGTTATGTGGACAGGAATCCTTGAATTTGGTATATTTCTCATGCATTGAAGATAAATATTTACAATATCTGTTATCTATGTGCTCCGTAGCAGAATCCATCTTATCAAATATGTCATAATTGTAAATATAGTCATATATATCTTTTCTAAACATTAAATCATCCCTGGGAA
This sequence comes from Plasmodium ovale wallikeri, assembly GCA_900088485.1. Lineage (NCBI taxonomy): Eukaryota > Apicomplexa > Aconoidasida > Haemosporida > Plasmodiidae > Plasmodium > Plasmodium ovale. Next base: position 49,826 of record FLRD01000289.1, read on the forward strand.
TTAAGTAAAAAAAATCCAACTTTGGTTCACATTTTTTTTTTTTTATCTTTAACTTACCCAAAATATTATTCCACGTTGTACGAAATTGACTTTTCACACCATCAAGCTTGTCATATTCAGTTAAACTAGAATTATTAAACATTTCGTGAAATAACCAATAATGTATAAATTCACAATTATAATTTAAAGTATTACTTTCCTCTTCTCTACCATAAAAATTAACAAGATTGCCTTCAAGCTTTCGGCAAAGTTCCAAAATACCAGAATACGGAAGCCTACTTTTTAAACGTTTACAGTCATCACTATAATTACCTGAATCACCATTTTGTGTACTTAATAGTTCATAAATTTTACAGGAAGGTAAATTTAATCCTTCAGTACACTGCAAATAAAACGATAAAATAATAAATACATTTATTGAAAAAATGGTTTAATATGCTCAATAACAAACATAAATTTTAATATAAGTATAGCAATTATACAATAATATAATTCAAAAATGTACTTTAGTTACCATTTTAAAAGGATTTATTTCTGTTTTACAATATATAAAACATATGAATGAATTAACACGATGGTTGTAAATATCCAATTAAATAAATGAAAATTTCAGAAAAATAACATATTTTGTTTTCTCTTTATATTTATTACAGAATGTGAATCATTGTATACAACATTTGTATCTCATAATTTTTTCTTGTAAGCAAATATATAGTACATTTATAATTTCCAAGTAAGTTTCCTATTTCATTAAAAGTATATGTATTAAAATATAAATAAAACAAAGTATCAAAAATATATATATTTTTAAAATATTTCAGATGTTAATACTTAATAATTGCTATATAAATTGTACAAAGAAATAAATATTCTCAATATACTTCAGTAAAATATATTTATGTACATTCGATCCTATTCAAATATAAGCACATTTATTTGTTCTCGTATACATGTTTTAACCATTTTATTTTAATGTGTATACAAAATTCTCTCTTCTATCATAAAATATATATATTAAGAGATAAAAATATTTATTTTATTTCATTTATTGTAACATAGTATATGTAAAAATTAAAAATAAATGAATATTTTTATATTTTCTTGTTATACTTTTAACTAAAAAATATATATAATTAGGTAAGTTGAATTGATACCAAATCAATTTTCATACTAATTTTATAAATTACTTGTTATAAAAGATTTCTCTACATTTTAATTTTATTATTCAAATATATACTATTAGGCATTATGACGATCATCTACAGTATATCCCTATTTTATCTTTTATATTACTTTTTTCATTTATAGTTTTTTTAAACAGGTATATATTTCATGGAATTATTTATTATTAAAGGGGATATTTGTATAGAATAAAGAAAAATATAAATTAGATATTAAGCTAATTTTGTAAATTACTTTAAAATGTTATATCAATATAAAATATTACACATGATAAAAAAATAGTCGTAGAATACATTGAAAAAATTAAACATATATAGGCATATTAATATTTTTTATATAAATATAAAAGAAGAGCATATTATATAATTCAAAAAAGTATAAAAATTATTAATGAATATTTAATTTACTATTGCAAATTCTGTTTTATATTAAGTATTCCTATTCTGATAAAATATTCAAGTTTAAACATTTGATTTCATAGATACCAAGCGTTCTAATATCCATTAAGTAATATTTAATTTTGTTTCTTAAGATAATTAGACAAAATCTTTAATTTATTCTTTTTCATGACGGGTATATATACTACTACTTATTTAAAATTTCGTAATATGGCATAATCCTTTAATACACAAATAAATTTTTTATGTATTAAACAAACAATAGAATGCGATAATAACTATTTATATATAAATTGAAAAAGTAGAAATACGGAAATTTTGTATTATAAACATAAAAAAGAACATTAAATAACCGAACGTTTTATTCTCTTAAAATATATGTTAGATACATTAAAATAGTGTTCTAACAGTTTGTACCTCTCATGGTTTGAAACATTTATAGCATTAATTTCATTTCCATCTTCGTCTAAATGTTTCAGAGTATATATATATAATTATGAAAATGGAAGAGGTAAAGAGGATCAAAATATTTTAAATAATTTTTATACCGAAAAAAAAAAAATAAATAAAATAAATAAATAAATAAATAAAATAAAGTAATAATAACAATAATAATAGTAATTATATTTATTCTATTTATATTTATACAGTGGATTGTAATATTTCATAATATTTGTATTTAAATTAAATAATATTTTTATTAAGACTAATTATATATACACCTAAAAATATAATTTTTCCAGAAAATAATAATTATGCTGTAAAATAATAATATAACAGAAGAAATTATTTATAAAAAAAAATTGTTTGTATAATTTTATGCTTATATTACATATTTCCTTGGGATTATTTAGTACTATTTTAGTTGCTTATAATATGTTTATTTTACCTAATTTACTCTATAATAATATAAAATATTTTATTTTACTTTTTTTTTAGGTATATAAAAGTACTTTTTAAATTAAAAAATTGAAAATTTTTTTTAATTAATGTCTTTAAAAAAGCAACTATTCTTTTACATATAGTAATTTACAATACGAATCTATGTGCATTATATGTGACACTATACTATTCTGCCTTACGTTATGTTTATAGCTTCCTCTGTTTTGTGAATAAAGTATCTTTTTTAACATATTTACTGTTGTTCTGATGCAACTACAGTTACAATTTGTATTGGAGAAAATTTCTTGGATAACATTACACTCAGTGTATATATATATATATATATATATATATACAGGAGACACGTAAATATGTTTAATATTAAATGAAGAAAAAAAAATACTTGGCTTCGCGCTAAAATAGAGTATATAATATCTCCTTAAAGCTGTTTTGTCTTTTCTTCAGTTATATCAGTTTGATATGTTTTATTTCTTTAAAGTATTTTTTTATTTTCAAATGAGGGACTTCTTGAAATTAATGAGCTACTTCTCCCAAGTGAATCATTTTCATTCCGTTAATTTCCATCAACATATCAACTGTTTTACAATACTATTTTTTATAATAAAACATGCTTTTTATATCATGCTAGTTTTCCACATTAAGCAAATTTCCTTTGACACAAATTTATTCTATCAGAAAACGTCCTCTATTAGAAAATTCTGCTTTTGTATAAACTTATCGCATTGTTGCATTGCCTTTCCGTCTGATGACATATATCACCTTGCAGTTTAGCTTAGATGGATGATGAATTACCCCTCGTGAACATTTAGTTATTTAAGCAAAAGTTTAGCTTTTTTTACTATTGTCATAGCTATTAATGTGTTTTGAATGGTTTCTTTTTTTTTTCGTTCCTCCCTCCTACATCATTTGTTCCATATTTCTCACATTTTTCAATTCTCTTTCATTCTTTTAATCCTTTATTCTGTTATACCGAGAAGTTAATTCACCTTGACTTTTCACACTATCTTCACTTCTTTCTTTTGTTTATTGTCCCAGTTTTTCTTTTCTTTCTTTCATAAACTTATCTTTACCGTTATTATAATTCCCGTTCTTATGCAGTCCAACTTAATTCCTTTTTCTCAGTCATAACATTTATACAGTTCTTCTTATTAATACTAAAATCGTTTAAGTATTTTAAAATAAAATTATATAATATTCTGAGTTCTTAAGAATTTTTTGGACTAAAACCAAGTTCAGATTTTGGTAAACGTACATGCAAAAATACAAGCACTTATTCATATACACACATATATATATGTTTCTATAATGGTATATACTTACATATATGTACATATTTCCAACCTAGTGTATATCACAAAATAAAGGTTTATACGCGTAAGTAATATATACATACGTACCTACAAATCAATTTATATACTTACGTATGCAGGGAACAAAAGTAACAATGTTTTGTCGAAAAGGGTAATGAACAATTTATAATACTATGTCTTATTTAGCTAAAGTATACTTTGTTAATTATATCAATATAGAGAAATACAAAAGGACACGTTAAAACAATGAGAAAAAAAAGAAAAAATGACAACGATAAAACATACATTTTTTAGCCTTTTATTTTCACCTAATTTACATGTAACATATTTAAAAATTTAAATTCATATTTTCGTTTTTTCCTTAAATAAAATTTATAAGAATTTACCTTATGCATAAATTAAGAATACCAAATGGCATTTGCATTTTCGCTAGGTGAAGTATAATGAACATTTAATGAATCTTCATCCACATGATCCGAAGATGCGTTTTTCATAGGTATCCTCGTTTGCAAACGATTAATTTCTTGTCATGCACCAGGTAATAAATTGTCTTTTTCTAAGTTACAACGCAATTGGGATAATTTATAAAAATCATGCATAAACTTACATTTAAATGCTTTTTTATATAGGTCTGATTTTTCTTCATCCCACACATTGTTATCATTTTGCAAATATGCCATTTTTTTAAGTGCTCCACTATGATGACAGTTGCATATTACATGCTGTGCATCATGCATTTTTCGTCCATCAATATAATTTCTAAAAAGTAATCATATTTTACCAATTTCTTCCAATTTCACAATATCACATTTACAGGAGTAGCTAAATGCGCTTATGGATCGTTCAAAATTATCATGATTTTTTTCAAAAAGATTGTACAGTGCCAAACGTTTATTATTACGAATCCTATTATTATATCATAGTACCAATATTTAAAATATTTATAACGCCTATATGGTTCTATGTTCAAGATTTGTAATTAATCAATATTAAGGTTAATTTTCGTTTCTGTAATTTGGTTATTACAATATAAATTTTTAACATGATAATAAATTGAGCAATCAATCGATAAAGGTGCAGAAAAAATATTGTCTTCAACATTACAAGAAGTATTTAATTATTCTTATGTTTCATTTAAAGAGTAATTTTCTTGGAAAGAATACTAATTATGTTATGAAAAACAAAAGTATATAAACAAGTATACAAATAAATCATTTTGTATTCTGATTCATCATAAGCATAATATTCAGTAAAATACATGTGCAATATTTAAAAAAAAAAAACGAAAACATTTTCTGCCAATGCTTTAAGTGTGTCATCCTTTATAAATTAAGACATTGAATTTAAACAAAAATGTTATTTTTATTAGTATCTAATTTCACCTAAGAACAAAGCAAAAAGAAAAAAAAAAAAAAAATCAGTCCACACATCAATAAATTTATTATATATATATATTTTTTTTTTTGTAAGAATTAAAAACGAAAAGAACATTTCCTTTTGAAGGAATTCTTTAATTTGGGGTTCTTTTTGACTGATGTTATAGTATTGTTGTCCAGAATATTCAGCACATAAATAATTAAATATTAAAATGCTAAATGAAAAAGAAATGACAAAAGTAGGTTAAATTATAATAGAAAATTTAACATTTCATAAAATATTGTTTCCTACATCTATTATATAATTATAAAAAGAAACACATTCCATATTTATATATGTACTGTAAGTGTTGCAATATTAATTTTCGTGTTCGTTTAATTTATTAACATATTGTTTAATTTCTATTATGCCTATATATATAATTGATATTTTTTGATTTTTGTGTACTTGTATTTGCAAATTTAGAATTCCATGACGGTATTGATATAACATTCGATATAATTTTTGTATTTATAATACAAAAGGTTGTTGCACAGGGACACGCTACATAAGTTAAAATTTAAATGATAAATGTTATTAAAACATAAAAGTGATAAAAAATGTAATTTACTCCAGATCATAAAAAAAAAAAAAAATACATCCTTTTGATAACTCACATTGAAGTTAATATAAATTATAGAATTTAATCCTTTACACGCCGAAACTGAAAAATGGTGTGCAATAATTCTATTAATGTTAACCCATACGAAATGAACATTCCAATTTGTAATTTCTTAAAATTCAGATCCTATAAAATATAAATATTTTAGTTGCAATGCATATAAACAGAATACGATGTGTAGAAAAAAACTGAATTTTCTGTAGTAAACATATTTTCAATCCTAAAAGAAAATTTTATTTAAATATGCTAGAGACGGGTACCAAAAAATAAAAGAACCTGCAAAAGTGCTTCTAAAAGGCATATATATTCCTAGTAATGCCTGAAAATGTATTTATAAGGTAAATTTTTTTTTTTTTTATTTATATTGAATCATTTGTTAAACATAGTGCTATTATACTTTGGAATTATTTATATTTTTTTTTTCCCATTATCCATTTCAGTTTTATCGTAACATTTCTTCTGTATAATAACATTTTAGTTTAAGTAACTATTAAAAAAGTTACATATTCAATTATTTTTTGTATTAAAATAATTTCTATTGGAAATCTTACGTTATTCCATATGATAAACATTTAGCAAACTAGAGAGTGCTCTTGTCATGTTTTTATCGTAGTAACACATTTGATTATTAATTAATCATATATTTATAAGAATTTTTAGAGGAGAATAATCATATACTTACATATGAAGTAAATATTTACTTCCAGTGTTCGTGACCAATGGGTAAAAATAAGTTTTATAATATATTAACACCGTGTATTAATATAACCTACATTGTAATACATGTCAAACATGAAAAAAATACGTAAAATAAATATATACGTATAAAGACAATTATTTGATACACACAGTTTAATATAACTTGTTTCGAAAAATGGATACAATTCTTTTATTACTACTCATTTTTTGTATTTTGGAAAAATTATTTTGTGGGATTTCCTTCTTATACCGTTTACTACTGCCAAGTTGAAATCGAAATTGTGAAATAAAAAATGAATTAAATTATGATAAAGTTTAAAATTTCGTAAAATGCATAAAACCATTAACATGTCTATCGGCATATAGAAAATGCATAATATAACAATTACATACAATGGAAAAATGAGAAAACGCAATTTAGTTTAAGAATATACAATAAGATATTTATATTGTAATAACACTTCTAGTAAAAAGATATATACAAATTTATGATAATAATATGCATGTAGATAACAACTTTAAAATAATTAAATATCAAGTACAAATATATTCTTAGGTCATAGAATTTTCAGGAATAACATGAAGATGGAAGCATATATGCTTTACAAATAAAATTACGTAAATGTTAATTAACAAGAGAAATATATTTTTTGAAGAGTAAAAATCAATGGAAAAATAAATACATAATAAAAATAGTTAATGTTCAATGTTTTTCACAAGAAATGCATAAAATTTTAAGTATATTTAGATTATTTATTATATATTGTTTTAGGAAGTGTTAGTAATATAATATAATTTGCACCTTATGCAAATTATTCAAATATAAAAGATCATTTCTTGAGTAAAAATTAATATATATTCGAAAATTAATAAAATTAAAATTAATAGATATAAAATTAGTAAGTTAATATATGAGTTCTTACATATTCGCACACTACAACGTGATAAAAAAATGATGGAGGATGTATGTGTAAGACTCCTGGGCTATTGAAAATATTGCAGAATATGAAAAAATTATAGTTTATATACTTAAATAGGTAATATGATAAATTTTGATTAACCAAAAAAAAATGACATAATTTTTTTCATTATTACAAAGTTAAATCGACTTTAATTTTTATATATTCCTTATCTATATAATGGATGAAGAGTACAAATAATTAATATAAATAACAAAATTTCTTGAATAATTTACCGAATTTGTCATATAATTGAACGATAAACTTTTGGTTTGTTTAATTTAAAAAAAAAAAAAAAGCAGCGTAATAAAATAATTTTACGAAAAATCTGCTATTTTCTATAATTCATAAAGTGCATTGTGACTTAAAAAAAATGTTTATTAAAGTTTGTAGATGATATAAAAAAGCAAAAACTAATGTGAGGCTCTAATTTTGTTTAAAAGGCAAAGCACTGATTAATGAAGCTCATTACAAAACATTATAACTTATTTTTAATGAATAAAATTAATTCCATGTTTTGTATTGTTTTCATAAAATAGTAAATATAATAAATAAAGGTATGCTTTCGGATATCACTTTCTTGAGAAGAATCCAAATATTGTTTCAAATAAATATCCTCATGAATTAGGAAGATGGGAAATGGATTTGCCCTAATGTGTATGTGCTAACAAAAAAAAAAAAATATATTATATAAAAAAAATTAAAATGATAATAGATTCTGAGAAATATATTAATATTAATCTTCTGATATATTCCAATTTTGACTTTTTTACATAATTATTTATTCATCTAACGCACAATTCACCTATATTTGAAAAAATATGCTGCAAAACCTTTTTATGAATAACTTAAAAGAACCTTTTTTTTTAAGTTTTACTTAAATAGTATTATATATAAACATTTTCGTTAATATTTTTTTCTTAATACTACTTTGCATTTTATTTAACGGAGAATTTTTAGTTCATTTGTTGGATTTCTTGCCTTATCGTTTTTTTACCTTATTTTTGTGTGAAAATCGATGTTTGTATAAGACATATGACATTTTTAAAATATCTTCGCATGAACAAATATGAACATTTTATTATATTGTTATTACAAAGCTTACATTAAAACGAATGGACGTTAGAGTATATTTTATTTGCTTTTCACTGAACAAGGATTTGCGCATAATAACGCGGAAGTAACCTTAGATACATGATAGGTTAAAATAGACTTTTAAATAAAGTGATAAGGAATTCGAAATATTTATCTAATGATAATTTTATCTATTTACCGCATTATACATGTAAAGAGATATATACATTGATTAATGTGCTTGGATATAAACTATGTGATGATTATTCAAAATGTGCTAAGTCTGAAGACGAAAAATTATAATCATACATTTGTGATTGCATCTTAAGATGTGAACCGTAGTGTGACGCTTGTATTGATGATGAATATAAAGGAGATTCTTGCAATAGGGAAAATATGCAATAGACCTAAATTTGTACGCTTCGGCATCAATTTTTTCACGTTTTGTACGAATAATTTGAAATCTGGATTATTGTGACATGTCTATAAAAGAAGTAATAATTAAATGTAAGGTAAAGTATACAACATGTAAGAAAACTTGCCAAAATGAAAGACTTCTTAACTCTTAATTTGATGATGGTCTTAAATCTGACAAAGAACCATATGTATTTACTGTTTATTTATTCTTATAAATTATAAACTTATGAATTGTTTTCTCCCTATCATTAGTATGCTTTTTTTTCTTCGAATATTGATTACTGAACAAAAACAAGAAATTTTTTAAGTTGAATATGTTAACGTTTATTTACTTAAAGAGCAATAAAGTATATTTTTTTCATATTTGTTGTTAATTATTTATTTGCATATTTTTTTAAGTATTTTTTAAATTATGTGAAATTAATGATGCGTGATCCGTGTTAAAATTCGCATGGAAAAAAAAAATTACAATAATTTTTTATTGAGTTAAAAATTAATTTGTGATTTATTTAAAAGAAAAATTAAAAAAAAAAAAAAGTCAACACAAAACGAAAATTTACCACAATAATACCTTAAACAGAGTAAAAACATGGTGCATTATTGTAAATGATTTCTAGTTATTTCGACTATTTCTCCTATTTTGATTATAACTATATCGTTTTTTTATCCTTTTTATTTTTTAAAGTATTTATTTTTTCTATTTTTAGGTTTTTTTTTTTTTTTTCTCTGTCTATTTTTATCTACTTTATCTTTTTTGTCTACTTTTATCTTTTTTTGTATATTACTATCTTTTTTGTTCTCACTAGTTTCTATGTTTTTTTTTTTTTTTTTTAAACTTGCTTATTCGAATTTTATATAAAATATATTAACCAAAAATATACAGTGCATATATATGGATATAATGAGTGCATTAAAAAATTAAATTGAAATTTAATATAAGGGTTAAAATTATATCATCACAGAATTATTAATTGGTGAAATTGCCTTCGCATAAGATCAATTAAAATATATAATATTGAAAGTATATTTTTACAGGTTAATTTCTAACATTGAATGTATAAAGATGAAATACCTTTTTAACGAAAACGCCATATAAAGTATTAATCAATGAAATAATATGAGCATAAATTTTTCGTTTAAAATGCATATTATACTACAATTAATTTTTAATTAAAAAAATGTCGGAGCAAAAATGAATTTCTTTATATATTTATATTATCCAAAAGTTATATGTTAAATGTATTCATATACTAAAATGAAGAGATTACTTCGTAAGAAACGTTAAAGGAAACCACATGTAAAAGGCATAAGTTTAAAACTGCCACTAAATTTATATTAATATATATATAGAGAAAAAAAGTGACTAATTTATGACATAGACTTTTACATAAGAATTATTTGAACATTTGAATATTCAATGAAATTATTTTTAAATGATTTACCATGGTTGTCTGAATATTTGTATAATTCAAAAGATATTGGACAATTAAATTTAAAAAAAGTCCCCAAAAAATGATTGCTAAAAATGAATAATCATTAAAATGTTTAAATTAATTAATGAATAATAAATTCAGGCATTTATATAAAAATTTAGAGCAAAAATTCTTATGATTTTTTTTTCAGTATAAGTGAAAAATGAATCAGAGTTAAAAGTTAAACTCTTTTGCGTACTTTTTATATCAGTAAGTTTATTATATTACTTAAAATATAAGATGATAAAATAGTTTTAGCATATAACATAAAATAAATTTTGTTTTTCAAATGTGAAATATCTAAATATAAAAAAAGTAATGGATTCAAAGCATCAGAATAGCAGCTTATGCAAAAATGTTTTTTAAAATGGAAGATTTGTATTCATAACGTACTAGTATTTTTGTCTTTCATTTATAGATATTATCAGAAGCTATATAATTTTTTTCTTCATGTAATCGAAACAACATTTAGTATAATAAAAATTTTGTAATAATTTATTACTCTATTGTCATCAATATTGAATAAATACATTAGAATGTAAATATAATCTTTTTCCTAAAGGCACATGGTTTATCATATTGTTCATGTAAATTTTTTCTGTTCCTTTTTTAAAATATGTTCTATATATGTATTTTTCGGTTATAGAATAATAAAAGTTAAATTTAGAATAGGTTTTAAATTTATATAGGAAAAGAACATAAATAAATTTTTTTGTTAAAACTCCATATCACTAATTTATTATGTTTCTGAAATATTTACTCTATATTTTATTTTCAGTAATAATATTGCACCATTCTAGCCATTTGATAAATTATTAAAATAGTAGACATTATTTAGTTCTATCTTAGATCAATATATTTCATTTTTTATTTTTTCAAATATGTAAATTTGTATTAATCTGTATTAATTTGTATTTAGATAGAAAAGAAAAATTATTTAATTTTCGAATTTTTAAACTTTTTATTTATAAATAGTAAAATATATTTCTAATTTAAGGCATATAATACAACATTTTTATAATTCCTTAAATATAAATATTTTTAAGGATTCCTTAGTAAAATTTAACATTTTTCTATATTTATATGTTTAGTTCATAATAAATACAAGTTCAGTGTATCTACGAAGTGTTCCTTATAATATAAATAGTGAAAAAGAAAAATTTTAAATATAACTTTTCTTATTTCTTAATTTTTTTTCGAATGACAACTAACACTTTTCGTCTTTCTATATGGAAGTAGGTTGATAAAGTGTATAACTGTTGTAAAAATTGATTAAATAGTTCGAAGCATTGATAAAATTCAAAACTGTTTTCTTACATAATACCGATTTTCTTTCCCATTTTTTATGTTCTATATATTAAGTAATTCAACATTTTTTTAATAGACGAAATTGTTTTTTCTATCAGCCATAACGAACACATATTTTTCTGTTATTGAATTATTAAAATATTAATTTACATATTTTAAAAATTAATCAATTTTATTAAAATTACATTATTTAATAGTTTTACTAAATTTTTGTTTTAGCGATTTTTCATTTTTATGCATCAGTGCATACATATATATCGTCTTTTTTTTTTATTAAGAAATATGTATTATTATATAAGAATATTTTAAATTTAAAAGATAAACTCTCCAGAATTAGCTGTTTTATGTATAAATTTTTTTTTTTTGAATAAAGATTTTATAAAATACTAAAAAATATTTTTTCATGAACAGTATTCCTTGCGAATTTTGTACTTTTATGATTAAAAGTATGGACATCTTTTTTTGTACAAACGTAATATCTAAAATATGTGAGTGTACTAATTTTTATTAAATTCCCATGTCTCTATAATGAATCAATGTCTATTTAAATAATTAACATTCATAAATTATTTTTGTTAATAAAAGGTTAACTATATTAGATAAATTATATTACGTGTACATATACTTAAAAAGAATTAAAACCTTCTCCGTTTTACTGTCCTCTATGAAGAGTATCATGTAACATAATAAGGATTATTGATCCTTAAAGGTGGAAGCTATAAAATTATGTAACTCATTATGTTTATTTACGTTGGTAAACTAAAATTATAAGTGGTTATTAATTATACTTATATGCTAGATAGGTCTTACGTAAAATTAAAAAATGTACTCTATTGAATTCTAAAATTAAAAAAATTACTTAAAAAAAATTAATTAATATATGGCGGAAATAAAAAAAAAACAAATAACATACATATATATATATGTAATTATTAATATTTTCATTTAAAATCATAGGGATTCCATAGCAACATTACTATAGAAACCGTATTTACTGCGAATATTATACATAAAGCTAATATACATAAATATATAACAAATACATATGTTTAAAATATGGATAACTATTGTAATGAAACTATGGTTTAGATAAAAAGAGCAGCTACTGAAACAAATATTATAAAACAATGTTGCTTAAATACTATGTATTAATATAGTATAATATACAAAAAAAGGTATAAAATAAAAATTTATTTTTTCTTGAAAATTTATTTGTGGCCTATTTATAGAAGTGAGAATAAATATATATATGTTTAGAAACAAATTCTAGAATGTACAGAAGAATTTACGAATCATTCTTTTTCATAATATATAAATATTATACATTAGAAGCATAAATTCCAATAGAAGTTTGGTATCTTTACATATATTAATATGTAATTACTGAAAGGTCTTCCATCATATATGTAATCAGAAAGCCATTTATTTTTACTTGCATGAAAATTATTTTTTAATAATAGTTTAATACTGATTATTATGCACATTATATTATTCATTATAATGATATATTTTGATCCGTTGATTAATATGAAAATAACATGTATCTATTTATTCAAAATGTCGATAGAAATTTCTTCACATATACATTTTAATACTTAGAAGTTTCTCAGCTATTTTATTATTTTTATTGCTATATTAGATAAAATGATAAATACATTAATGTCTATATTTCGTTTTTCCCTTAGTTATATGTTTTTGCTTCAATAAGAAGAAACTGTTTTTCGTGAATTTTATGAAATTATAATTTTTAACTGTATTACATTTGTGATAAAATATTTAGCTATTGAACTCATTAAAAATAATTCTTTTTTATTTTAGCGCTTTTTTTACAATATTAAGCAATTGCAGCTTTATATTAATGTCTATTTTATAGTATAAATATAGATACATAAGAATGATTTTTACACAGTAAATTTAATTGGTGATTATTGTTTCTAGTCATATGTGATTTTTGTTCAGATTTGTTCTTATGTATATTTATTTGTGTACTAAACGAAATTATTAATGTATTTATTTTTATTCACTTTTATAATAGTTTTTACAAAATATACAATTTATATTTGTCTCTTTTCTTTATTTAATCGTCCCATTATCTATTCCGTGAATGTTTTGAGCATTTAATTTGATGTATTTAATCCTGGTAGGCTATATATATTCTTCCATAAATTATCATTAATGTATCTCGCAGAATACTAAGTCCTTGCTTTTTTTAGCAATAATAATTACATCTTTAACATTTAACTAGTATTGATAATTTTTTCTTTTTCTTAATTGCGTTATTTCTTGATTTGTTCATCAATGCAACTGTAAGATTTGTGTCCTTATCAATCTTATATTCAAGGTCACGCAATCATTTAGGAATTCTTTTTTTGTTTAACTTACTGTATTATTTTACCGGTATTAAGTTCAATTTTTCTTTTTTTTTTTTAGAGTCTTAGTTTATACATTTATCTTCTTTTACAATGCTACATGGATCCCCATTCTTCACCCCATCTTTGCTCCACATATTTTTTCTTTACTATATATTTTCTTAACTTATTTCTTTCCATCTTTTTCTTCATATTTATATTCTTTTTATCCCCATTTTATTTACAATTATTTGACGAATTTTGTAATTTTTTATACTAAACAAATTTATTCTTATTCTATGATTTATAATCTAGGTAATAAGAATCCTAACACATTACTTTCTATATTTCTTGTTTCTTTACCCGCCTTCCATTTATGTGTATTTTTCTTTTGTTCTTTTTCTATACGTTCATACTTTTCATTTTCTATAAAATCATTAACTCTAATATTTCAATGAAATATGTTATATAAGATTTATCTATATTTGTTTCTTGTTGATTATGACTTAAAATTGGTGAATCATATACAGGCCGTATATTAAAGATATTTACCACTTTTCTTTTATACATTGTTATTATTGTTTTTTCTATTAAACATTTAATATTCATATTCGTTTTCACAGTATAAGTTATCCAGTTGTGTATATGGCAAATACATATTTTTTTCGTCGAAAATTGAAGGTGAATACATTAATCGGTCTAATTCTTCCTGTATCATTTGCCGTTTTTTCTTTTTCTTTTTACTAAAATATCCCCTCAACCAGGCATACTATAAAAAAAAATGTGGAGTTTTAATAAATTATATTTAAATTAAAGTAAATAAGAATGTTAATTTTAACCGTATTGTTAATGCATAAGCGTTGTTTACTTTAAAAAGGAGGATAAATAATAGAATAACTGCAAATATTATTACACCAATTATTATATACATTTTTATTGATGATCTGTCAGATTCTCCCTCTGGTGTTTGTAGCATTGGAAGTTGCATAAAACTATTTTCTTGACTTGACCCCAGACCTGAATCTGTGCCTCCCTCTAAATTATTCCTAACGAGGGGAGTTGCTCCACGTGAATCTGTAGAAGTTCCAAAGGAGGATGAACCTGTATGAGGGTGTACATGATCTGTACTAGAAGGCAACTCAGTAAGAGCGAGGACATGATCAGAAGATTGTTCCTGTTGAGCTTTTTGTTCTAATTCTTGACCTTTCTGTTGAATTGGGCAATCCGTGTGAGATTGAACATTTGTAATTAATTCAACACATACAGGAGGTGATTCTCCTGTTCCAGTAGATGCTCGTAAACAAGAAGGCCTATGTAGAAGTGGTGATTCTTGTGAATCAGGTGGTGGTCCATCAGGTACTGTTAGTACATCCTTTGATGCTGGTTCATCAGGTTTTGCTAATCCAGCAGAGGATAACTCTCCACTATCTAAACCTTGTGCACTAGGTGCTTCCTTTGGATCAGCAGTCGCAAGAGTACCATCTTGCGAAGTTCTTTGATGGTCACCTAATTCATTACTTGCAGAATTAGCTGCGGTAGATTTACCACTTGCGACGGTGTCTTTTGCGTCACTACTACCATGTGCATCAACTTGATTTTGAGATTCTTCTTCATTGAGCACCCCCGAGCTATGTGGAGGGATTCCATTTTCACTGGGTTCTAAAGTAATTTGTTGGTTTGCAGCATCTAGTTCTTGATCTTCTGTTTGTTCTTGGTCTGGTAATTTATGTTTTCCTAAACGTTCAGTTTCCTCGGATCTCTTATCACTTGATAATAAAGATTGACTTCTTCCTTCAGGTGGTGATACTTCAGAATCTTGCTTTTCTTTATCGGATTTTTTTGTAGCATCTTCCGGACCAACTTGATCTTGTTTCTTAGGTTTTAACTTCTCAATACATTTACTATAATTTGTTGATTTACCTATTTCTTCATTTATGGTATATTTAACACTCTCATATATAAATGTAAATTCACCTTCATAACAATCTTTATTATCCTTGTTATAATTCTTTAAATATTCGTCTAAATCTTTGCATTTTTCTAAAAAATTACCTTCACTTTCGTTTGTTTTATCTAATTCAGCAATCTTACTTTCAGCGGTACTTTGAATAGTAGATAATATTTCAAAACATTCGTCACCACGATTTCCACCACCATTGGCCGTAACATCATAAATTACGTGAACCATGTTCTCCCTATTAATTGTTATTATATTTGTTGTTACCTTCTTTATTATTTAAATAAATTTGAAAATAAATTTATCTATACACTTAGGTACTTTTGCAACAAAACACTTTTCTTTTTCGAATAATGATATTAGATTTGTACACATGAGTAGACATGAATAAATGTCTCAATAAAACCTTCAAATTAATAAATTTCAGTCTACCATTAGTACGTTGTTAATATGTATGAATTAGTTTAAATAGTAAAATTTGTATGTTATTACAAAATAATCGAATTCAATAATGTACATTTTATGCACTTTTTACATCTATACAATTTCCATGTATAACGAATGATAATATTTTAATTTGATCTTGGAATAAAATAACACTTGCATATGTATATTCCTATAAATATTACTTTTTTCATACAATGAAAAACAAAAGGAAACTAAAAAATTGCATATAAATAGAATTAATAAGTGAATAGAAAAATTCTTGGTAAAATTAATTTTATTATAAATATATATATTCTCCATTTTCTTAAAAAATCTGAGAACCATTCATTTTATTATCCATAATAGTGCATATAAGGCTAATTCCACTGCAGTTTTCCGATTAAAAAATCTTTTAAACATAAAGCTATTAATAAATGTATTTTTATTTATGATACACATAAATTTCCTCTTATGTTTATTCAACGGGTTCATTGTAATCAACGCGTTTTTATATGTTAAGGGATATATATTATTCTGACTACAGGAATAACAAGTTTGCAATTTTGCTAAGCTGATACCATTACGGGAATAACATAACATTAGTATGTCTACTACATAAATAATATGTTGTTGCGTTGTATGTAGAAGTTAATTATTTTAGTTTTTCTTCTATATACATATATATATATGTATATAAAGATACTCTAATGAAACATTTGCACATAGTTCTTTACTGCATATGTGACTACTTATTTCACGTAATTTGTTCTGTGAATTATTCCATTATGGGAAAGCTTTAATAATTACTATATAAATACACAAAAAAATATATAACTGCTACTTAGCAAAAAAAAAAAAAAATTACATTGTAAAAAAGGATTAAATTGCGGAAAAGAGCTAGTTAATTATGTAATTTTATAATATAGAAAATAAATTAATTATACATTTGCAACATAATAATGCGATCATTTTCTATAATGAAAATTTTTTCTAATTATATTTCAAGGAATTATACCTTTTTTAATAAAATTTTGCAGTTGTATTGCATCTTTAAGTATTTTATTAAATATTTATTCTAAAAGTTCAATGTTTTAAAGTTGTTTTAGAAAATTATCATTTACTTGTCAACTATATTTTAACTTGGTTCTTCTACTTCGATGATTTAATTTTTAGAGTATTCTGATTTTTCTATTTTGAAGTCTCAAACGATAGTTGTTATAGCACCAGTAAAATGTTAACTTCGCAGTGAATTACAAACATTCCAAAACGTGCATTTTTAAATTTTCATTCGAGTAGCACATTGTTTTTTTATTTCATTTTATGGGTGTAAACAGTGTAACTACTTATACATTTGAGTAACAATTGAATTACACTCTTATTTTGTACTCATTCTATGGCTTGCTTCTCCCTTTCATTATTGTAAATATGTGTTATATTATGCTGTTTTCTTTCTTTTTCGCATGCATTAATTCATAAGTTTTTTTCTTCGTTTTTATGGTTCATATGTATATAAATGGTTACCTGTGTCTAGTGGTTTATAAGTTTTATGCTGCTATTATCTATATGCGCGTTTCATAAAAATTTTTACTGTTTTCTAAAACTTTCAACTAATTTGAGGGAATTATAAAGGCTTCAGTTATGCATTTTCTATACATGAAATTAAGTACTTGAGTTGCACGTGCAATGCTCACCATGACTTAACCATGACCATTTTCAACTGTGCCATTTCGCGATAGTGTCGGTATATTTTACGAAATTTGCATTCTCAATGAGTTCATATTTTTTTAAAAATTGTATTATCTAAATCAGAATATAAAATAAAAATGTATAATTTTTCTTGTGTCTTCCAAAAATAGTTGAATATGTGATAATAACTTTATGCCGGAATTGAAAAATATAATTATTTTTTACAAAAAAATTATGTCATGAAATTGTGTTTACTTAAAACCTCGTAGCAAAAAAAATATTATGCGTATACATAGAATGACGTTGAAATTTGTTTCAACATTTTAATTCGAAATAATTAAAATGAATTAAATATTACATTTTTGCTTTTATGCTAATTAGGCGCTAAGCTAGACAATTTATGGACATGATAAAAAAAAAAAAAATCTATATAGACCCACTAAACAATAGACAAATATAAAAGCACAAAAAAATATGTGCAATTTTTTTTTTTTTGTGATTTATGGAATGTCTTCGCAGTAAGTCTATTTTTGACAATGAAAGAAAATTTTCAAATAGGTAAAAAAAAGCAACGTTCTTTTATGCTATGAACATGAGGACTCCATAAAGACGAAGAAAATGAAAGGATTCGTTATATTATTCGCAAGTGTATTGATCGTACCTTTTTTTTTGGCTATTTCCTACGCATAAGATTAAATAAAGTAATTTTTTTTTTTTTTTTATAGATGAAAATAATTGGTTAGCCCTTGGAACAAACGCTTTAATTTTTAAGTGCTTCATAAAAATGCATTCTTGAAGAAGCAATATGCAAAATAGGGATCGTTCTATGTAATTTTTATAAAAAATGATAACTCTTCATGCTTCTTTTATTTTATGTATATTATTATTGCACTTAGCGTTAACGAACGATTTATTTTTTATTAGTCTTACAAAATTACTGTCGTAGACCATATTTTTTATATAAAATACATTTTGTTGTTGAATTAGAATGTGCTAACAACTTCGATCGAGAGATTACAGGAACAATTAAAGCATCACTTGTAAGACATGAAGAAGAGACATTAGATATATAGAACAGTTACCGCATTGGTTTTTGATAAACGTGCTACATTATATTTATCCACAATTATTCTCGATTTTTAGTGTTTTTTTATTGATATCAAAAAAGTGATATGTTATTTACAAAAATGATTCTTTTCCAGGAGGATAATTTATGCATAAAAAAAAAAGGCTTGCAAAAACCGGAAAAATAATGACAAAACGCAAAATTGTACATTTACAAATTATACGCCTTATATGTGTATGTATATAGATGAACATTATTTGTGAGACAAAAAAATAGGTAAATAAAATATAATTATACCTGCTTAATTTTTTAAATGTTCATACGGTAAATGTTAATTTTAATTTTTTTTTATAAACAGATAAAAATTTTGTACTACAGAAGCTGGGAAAATTATAGTACACTATGTAAGCGTAGAGGAGCGTGGATTTGTGTGTACACGTGCGTTTATATATATGAAGGAAAATTTTTACTTTCTTCTGACATTCAGCATAAAACTCGAATACAGTAAACGCAAAAGTTGGTAAGGTGAAAAAGAAAAAAAAAAACTGAAAGCAGCGATATCCTGTTAAAGAACTCAAAGTTGGCGACGTATTACTAATGCTACATTAAAAAAGAAATATGCATCCTTGATTAAATTTTAGAACTAAATAATTCTCAAAGAATAACAAATCTCCAACATTTCTGAAAGGAAAATGTTAAATAATCCTGTAAAAGTGAAACATGGTGTAACCATAATAACAGAAAATTATAAATGTTATGCATTTTTAATTTACATATAAGGTACCTTCGTGTAATTTTTATAAGAAGAAAAGCCAAAAAAAAAAGTGTATAAATTGAATGCTTTATGACCATCATTTTTACTTTTTTATTTTTTTCACAATCTAATAACATTTCCTCGCAAATACATCTCAAAAAATGTGTGTTTGCTTTGCTGTCTATAAATATACATTTAATTTTTTTAAATTGTTTTTCCAGCTAATATACAATCCCAAAGGAAAAAAAAAATGCACTAATTTTTTTTTTCCCATTTTGCACACATTTTACGTATACTCCCTAAAATTATTAAGTACGCTTGAAAAAAGACATAAAAAAACAGGAATATCTTCCATTTATCACTATTTTAAACACCTTTATTTGACAAAAAAAATTATATTTTCCTTATTACATAATATATTTTATACGATATCGTGATGTTATCACTATTGCTGATTCGCGGCTTGTTTAAAATTTTTTTTTCTTTCATTTATTTTCCACGTTTAGTGTGTACTTAGCAAAACTTAGACAATTTCCAGAGAGCATTAAAATATACAAATTTATAATACCTTTTCCCCCTTTTCTTTGTTGAATAACCTTTTCTTTTTATTTTAATATAAGAAAAATAAAAACGAAAGATTAATAATTTTTTCTTATACAATAAAGATATATATTAAGAAAGGGAAATTATGTTTGATGGATTAGACATGTATTCTGCAAATTTGAATGAGCAGGAAACAGACTGAACAAATAAATTGACTTAAATTTAAAAAAAAAATCGTAGTGCGCTGCTTTGTCTATATCTTCACATTCTCTCAAAAATGTACATGGGAGATGATATATACACATGTATGTAGAGTTACAAATTTTAATACATGCTACAAAATGGTAAAATGTATAGAGAAAATTTTCTGTTCTAGTTCCACACTTTAGGACTTACCTGTGTGATAGCGGAAGTAGGGAAATCTAGTATATGTTAATTCTTTTATACATATATTGTGTCTCTCGTGATGAAAGTACCTCTCCAGGAGAAGTACAATACAGTTGTAAATGAACTACAATGGATGGAACGTAGAAAAAGGGTAAAAAGTTACAATATATGTGAATACTTTACAGATTCAATGGGATTAACATAGAAAAAGAATGGTGATCAGGTGAAAGAGATGCTGAAAACAGAAAAATTATATTGTATTATATTACATACATGTATGTAATAGTAAAAATAAGTTTACCCTTGATACAATTGTAGACAAAAGTTAGAATATTTTTACAGGAAATTTTAAATTTTCACATTTTTTACACTAAACTATATAGTAATTGTTATGGGATCAAAAACTAAAAAGAAGAAATCAAAGTACATGTAAAAATAACTAGCAAATCATTTTGTAACACAGTAGATGATGTTTTTTAAAAAGCTACAATGATTAATATATTTATCATCCAAACAAATATTAGTACATATATAACATGTTCATTCGACAAAACACTGGTATAATGCAAGTTTTTTGCACGGCATTTTTACCGATAAGACTCTGGGATTATTCATTAAATGAATATACTAAATAACGTAAATTGTAAAAATAAGAAAATTAATGATTATTGTTAAATAGAAAAAAAAAAGCTATAAATCTTAAGAAAACAGAAAAACTACAAACAGAATTTTTAAACGCAAGAAAGGAAGATTTAGAGACATTACGGAAGGTAAGAGATTAAAATTTTGATTAGGACTGTTCTTTAAAAAAAAAAAATTGGATGTTTTTAATGAAAATAATTTTAACCTTTGACTATTACGATGAAAAATATCTTTAGGGAAGGAAAAAAAATTTTACAGATATGGAAAAAAAAAATAAAAAACATGAGAATTTCGTGGAAGTGTCATATTTTAGGAGTGAATGTAAAAATAGGGAGCAACCACGACAGTGATAAGGCATCTCTATACGATAGCATTGGTGAAAAACTGATGTGCGGTATGATAAAAGATATATAGAAGCAAAGTTATGGGAACAGATGGAAATAGTTCTGGTCATAGATCAATGAGATTAAGGCAGAAGGAAAACTCTCAATCAAGGTGAGTTAAATTGTAGGAAGAAGTACAAAGAGCCTCAAAGAGTAAAAAGAGAAAAACGAATGAATGTATCTGTTAACAAATCATAGCGGATTTCTCGTTTATTTCTTCTAAATCTAGAAATTGCTACATGCCAATGGTGACTCAGATGAAGAAATATCCATAAGACATTTATTAAAGAGTAATGTTCCAAATAGAGGCACAAAAAACGTACAAACAATCTGCTAATCGGTGACATGGTTAATAGAAAAATTTTCAAAACAATAAAAAATATAACTTTTAACCAACATTATAACTAACCAATACAGCACTTTTGTCGTATTTGTAAAAGCAAATGCCTCTGTGCATAATGTGACATTAACAGTGTATAGACTATAGAGTATAAACATAGAAAAATGCACTGCATTAATTACAGGAAAATCACATTATAAATGAGGTTTATATAAATTTTTATAACCCGTTCGAAGATAATGAAAATGATGACTGTTCACTATCATATAAATGTTACTAAGATTTATGTAGTAAGATCAGTACATAATTACTAGCACGAATATAAAGCAAAAATGTATACTGCGTCAATTTTATGCGTAATTAAAATTTCATAAAAGAAAATTTAAATTACTTTTCGCCTTTAAATTATAATTATGAAGATAATAAAGAAACAATAAATACAATTCTAGTTCATAAATTTGAAAATAATCGAACTTATTTGATTAAACATTATGCGAATAACATACATATTATTTATAAAACGTTATTTTTATACAAAGATTTTAAGCCTATATTAGATTCATATAATATATGGAATAGTAAGAACATTTACTTAGTTTTATAGGCCTTTCAAATAATTGTTAATTTCAGAAATTTAGCAAGCATTTTTAAATTTGAGCATTTGCCTGTGGCCCATCAAGTGATGGTATCTTTTTCCTTTTAGGCCGTATCATGACGTGTCATATTATACACCTGCGCAAGGATGCACATAACATCTTATATTTTTTCAACATAGTACAAAATATTATATGTTCATTCTTTCTCCTTTTGGGAAAAACATGATACATTTTGTTTCGCTCATAAGTAAGGTTATGCGGTCATTTGTAGATATTATGCTCATGTGGCTTATGCTTATCGTTCCATATTTTCTGATGTATGCGCTGTAAACAGTATATAAGTATGCGTAAATGCACGTAAATGTAGACACATATATGTATTAGAGGGGGTGCATCTTCAAATATATTAAAAAGAAAAGGCAAGACGATTTAAAGTGTTGATGTCTTTTTATACGTTATGGGTATATTACTTAAAAGAATATTTAACCTCGCGAAATGATAAAATGAAAATGTCGGAGCACATGAAAATGCCTATCTTTGCTATTATATGCACATGGAATAAAAAAAAAAAAAAATCGCGATCAGTTATACGTAAATTATGGGCTAAAAGTATAAATGAAAAAATGAATATAAAATGGACTGAGACAGAAACGCTTTTACGTAAAAATAATCATTTTGTATTTTATACATAGCATATAACCTATAAAACGTTACGCATTTTCTTCTTTTTTTTTAGAGAACTGCTACAATAGAATGTTTAATTCCAGCGAAAGTTGGGAGGAGAAAGGAAAAAATGAAATATTAACAATTTTTAAGTTTTTAAGTGTTAATTTAAAAATTTAATTTTCAATTTCGATAATCAATTTATATTGTAAATTTTAATTTTTACCTTTAAATTATTAATTTTTTATTTTAAATTATTAATTTTTAATATAAAATTATTAATTTTTAATTTAAAATTATTAATTTTGAATTGTAATTCTAACTTTAATTTATCTTAATTTTTTTTATATTTCTCCTAAAAAATAAATATTTCCTAATATTTAAAAAAAAAATATATGCAAAAGAAAATACTTTAATATTATTTCTTAAAGTTTGTTAAAACAGACAGAAATAACTTATATGTTATTTTTCAGTCAGTGAAGCGAAGCTTAATTAGGTAGATGAATAAAATTCAAAAAAGGGAACTATTTAAATAAATAAAAAAGGATAAATTCCTTTCGAGAGTGGTACATTTAGGCATATACATGTTTTTTTCTATCTACGCATTCCTAATTATATGTATACGCGTTTGTATGCACTAGTATGCGTGTATGTGTTTACATATGTGTGCGTTAACATGTGTGCATATTAGCTTACTCATGTGTGTATACGTATTTGTATTCTTTTTTGTACAGTTATAGAAAGAATAGCTAAGTGAGAAAGCAAAAGAATCATAGGAACATAGGGTATTGTATTATAAGTTTTTAAAACAATGGATAAAAACGAATTAAATACTTTAAATGATTTTAGTGCTGGTTGGGATAGCTCCATAAATGCTGAAAATAACACAACAAATTCGGGTGAAACGATTAGGAATAGAGGTTATTGTAGTAGCACTT
The DNA here is from genome assembly GCA_900088485.1 of Plasmodium ovale wallikeri. Taxonomy (NCBI): domain Eukaryota; phylum Apicomplexa; class Aconoidasida; order Haemosporida; family Plasmodiidae; genus Plasmodium; species Plasmodium ovale. The sequence goes on from FLRD01000289.1 coordinate 74,315, forward strand.
ACTGTTATGAGAAAAATGGTTTGGGGAATTATTGTAATGGGAGTTACTGTATTGGGGGTTATTTAAATGGAAGATCATGTAATGTAGGTTGTTGCAATTGCGGTTATGTTAAAGGTCGTGATAAGTTCCTAGATGAATGGAAAGAAAAAATGGAACAAGAAGTAAATGGAGTAGGTGATGACTATGTGATTAGTCTAGGTGAATTCCTTTCTGGGAATTGTGGAGAGCATACTGGCGGGAATTACCAGAATGAACAAGAATTTGCAAAAGGTGATATATATGCAATGTTCTGTGAAGGAAAAAAAAATGAAAATTATTTGAAATATTTAGAATTAACTAATAGCAATTATAACAATCAGGACACGGGAAGTTTTTGCTCTGATAGCACAATATACACAAGAAATTATTCACTATCCAACGAAACATGTTTGGTTGAGCGTAGATCTCATAAAAAGGGAAAATATTGTAACAATGAAAGCAATTCATACAAAAGTAGAAACTTTTCTCGAAAGAGGAAATTTTGTGATATTTAAAATGCCTATGACGAAGCAAATTCTTGTGATGTGTAAAGCACGCATAATAAGAGAAACGTCATTACTTTAAAAACCATTTCTTATGATAAAAACATGTGTTATGAAGTGCATTCATATGATGATGACAGTTCATTTCACGGAAGATTTTCTATTGAAGATAGCAGCCAAGCGGCTGTAAAGGAGAAAACATTTAGTAGGAATAAAATAGTGGTAAGAAAGAAAACGGCTGGGAGGACTGAAAGCGTCATCTATCCTCACTTGTAGACATGTATTTTCTTTCGTTTTTATTAAACACATCCATATTTTTTTCCGCATACGCACATATATATATGTATGCACATTTCACATATTAACATTGAGCGGAATGTTATCCGCAAGTGCTGCTGCAACGTCAGTTGTAACGGCAGTTATACCACAACAACCGTAAACACATTAAAGAAAAATTCTTCATTAGCAAAAGAGAGTAAGTTATAAACATAGCATAATGCAGTAGAGTATAGGACTCTATATGGTGCATACAGTTTCGTATGATAAATTATGGTATTGAAAAGAATAGTTGCTTTTTTAAAGATATTCATTGCAAAAAAAATTAAAATTTTTAATTTAAAAAGTGTTTATGTATACATAAAAAAAAAAAAGAAAAAGAATAGAGATTAGTAAATAAAAAATAAAATATTGCGGAGGAAAAATGCGAATTAACAACTGTTTATCATGATCATTATAGAGATTCGCAACTTATTCTATTTGTGGAATTTTAATTTGGTTATGCATTTTTCTATTTTGAAAATTGTAATTGGTGTTTTCTATGGATTTTTCAATTTCATCCATATTGCCAAAGCTTAGATCGTTTTAATTAAGGAAGCTTATGTCTCTTTGTTCATTATTTTAGTTTGTTTTACTGTTGTGGTTACTGATGTTGGTGTTGTTGTTGTTCTCATTTTTTAACATGTCGAAGAACTCTGTGCGTTCTCATTCTTGTGGAAAATCGTTTACTGATTAGAATTATTTACGCTTTCTTTCCCTTGAGTATGCAAAATACTGTTATGAACAATTGCATTGTATTTATATCACTCCTAAGTGTAATCATCATTGTGGTTCTGCTCGCCTTTCTACACCTACATTGATAGAATAATCTTTATGCATAAGGTTATTATTCACTGGAATGTTACTATCGAGCATGCTTTCAGCCTTGATATAAGTTGAATTTTGTACTATGATATTTTTATTTTATCCTTTTTATTTAACTAAACATGTGGTTCATTTTTTCTCTCCATTTAATTGTATCAATGGAATTTAACTTAAAAATGTTACATTTTTCAAGTTACTCTTTTTCATATGGATAAGGTTACAAGGCAACTTTTATAATTTTCTTTACGTTTCCGTGACTTTATTTTTATATTTTCTATTTTTTGTACATACCCCTTCATGTTTTTCAAAATTAGTTATACTTTTTTCTTCTAATGATGATGCATCAATTTCATTTTCATTGCGAATATGTCGATTATTCTACTTTCCTGTTGCTCCATTTTCATGTTTTCCCTTTTCAATTCATCGAGTTCATTGTTGTATGTCCTAAAATAAAACATTCCTTAATACAGATTACCACGTACATGTTTGTCGTCACAAAACATATTCATGGTATTAAAACTTTCATTAAGAAGGTTGGTATTTTATAAGTAGTAAATTTATGATTTTCACTTTTGTTAAATAAGGTGTTATTTTCTTCTATGTTCATTTTAATTTAAAAATGTTGAGATGTTTTTCCACTGGCAATAGTCCTACCAACTCGATTATCACCAAGTTCATTAAAACATTACAAGGTTTTATATATTGAGAATGTATTATTAATATAAAAAGTAATAATTTTATGAATTTCTGCTTTTCATTCTCAGTCGTATTGTTATCATTATTTTGTTGGTATTGTCCCATTCTGGAAAGTACTTAGATATCGCTTCTTGAGGTGTTCGTATAGTTTCCCCAGGAACTATATGCTATATTAATCAACGGTTTTAATGGCGATGAGTTGATTAAAATAGATGTTAGATGTGTATAACAAAGTTCATGTGTAATTTAAAATTAAAGTATTGTATAAAAGAAAATGTTAATGGAACAAAACCTATACATTATTAATAAAAAAGTTATTTCATATTTTACCGTTTAATTATAGATAATATGATGCTTTTATTTTAAAATATTATATTTTCTATGAATATATACAAATTCTATTATATATATATATATGTATATATATAGCTTTAAATAATGAAGAGAGAATATAACATGTACACGAATCTACTTTGTAGAAAGAAATAATATGTAAAAAATGATAGGATAAATATATAAAAATTTGTTATTTTTGTATTTCTTGTAATTATTTAGTATGCATCATATAATTAGTGAGTTATGTGTATAAAAGAATTTTTTATCTTTGTCTTTTTTATAGTACAATATTCACGAAATTATATATATTATTTTTTCCTGCTAATAATTTGTTTGATTTTTGCATAATTAATGTTGTGTAAATAATAAATTTTGCGAATTTGATGAAAAATTCCTATATTTCTTATGTTAATGGAGACTTCAGCTTGCTGTTTAATATTTTAGTAATTTCGCATCATTCCTCTTATAAGAATTTTTATTGATCCTTTTTGTGAAGTCATTTATTAGGTTACTCTTTTGCTTTTTAAAGATATGAAGAATTTTAAATTTACTCCAAAATATGTAATTAGATTTAATTTAGTTTAAAGTAACTGTATGTCTTTTTATATGTATTCATAAAGTTTCGATTTTCTTATTTTCATTATAGAATTTGTGTCTAAGTAATTTCTTTAAATTGAATAATCTGTTAGTTTATTATTCTTATCTTAATTTTAATGTTTTTACATTCATTTGTTTTATATTTATGAGAAAATAAAATGTTTACAGAAATAGCTCTGTAATAACATTCATCTACAACAATGCATATGCATAATTTCTTTCATATTGTCTTGTTAGTTTGTAAAATAATTGTGTACATTTTTATTTTACTTCTTTTTACTAAGTCTCTGTTTTAATTTTCAACAAAATTACAATAAACTTATTATTTGTATGCATATTAATATTCATCCCAGTAAGTAATTAGTATTCGGTCATTCAATTTAAAATAATTCAGTTTAGCATAATAACGTACAGTATGAGCTTTATGCCTATGACTTCTATCTAATGTTTTTCGTAATCATCATGTAATAATGCATAAGCTCTTTCTTTATTTACGTATATGTGTACTATTTTATTTTATAACACAAAAAACGTAATCATTTTCCCAAAAAAGGAAGCCATAAAATGAATAATCAAATATATATGCTTTTATATATTCTGTTACATACAAGTATTTTTGCAAAACATAAAATAAACGAACAGTTGTATTTATTTTATAAATAGAATTAAATATTGTAAATATGTTGAAAAGTTTTTATCAATTAAATTACAAGAAATATATATATTTAAAATAACAATATTACATGCATAATAAGGGTGAATTAATTCATTATTAATTTATATTCGAAATTCCTGTGATGCCATTTAAGTTCACAAAGTACTTATCTTTTATTAAAAATTTGTATAAGCTGGTAAATTTGTATAGTTTCCATGTTATCATTACTATTTCAGGACATGTAAAATAGATAGTAGATAACACATTTTACAAACAATTTAAAGGTAAATTATATTTTATGAATACAAATAATGAGTAAAAAGAATGCATTAATTAATCATGAAGAATCATGTCAAATAAAAAATATGTGAATATACTATTTTAAGAAATAAATTCATATTGAGAATGTAAATAAAATATTATAATTGAGTATGCAACTAATGAATACATTTATATATGGCCTCGTTATAATTTGATTAATGTCAAAGGAAAATTTGAGAAATTGTTATTTTTTCTTTTATACATTATTTCAATATATAAAAGATCCATATTTCACATATATAAACTAAGGATTTAATGATCTTTTAGAATTAAAAAAACTATACAAATAATTTAATTTCGATGTAAAATTCAGTTATTATTTATTCCATTTCTTAAATATTAATGCTATATGCATACTAAATAAAATAAATTAATTTTAGAGAAAATTATATTACTAATTGTATAAGCAAAATAATCTACGTTAAATTATGTATAAATATGAATAAAATAAAAACATTTTTATGAAATATTGTTGTAAAGGACTTATTGTATATTGTATAATAAATGTATTTTCTTTTTGGTTCATTGTGTAAAAAATGATTATGAAGTGTATTTATAATAATGATAATAATAGAAAAATTAGGGTTTATATTTTTTATAAGGGTAAAAAGGATTATTATTAAATGGCATTATTTTTCTTGAGGCATTACATTTTTATTTGAAATAAATGCATTTTTTTTCAGGAAATATTTTATTCGTGCTAAGTTTCTATTTATTTTATATTAATATGAGCAAAACCTAAAAAAAGTGAATTATTATATATTATTACATTAATAAGAGTGATATCGTTTTTATAGATTTTGATTATGACTTTATTTTTCAACAATTCATTTGTTCAATATGCGTTTCTTAATTAAGTGTAAAAATTTCCTGTTCATATCATTTTTAAAACTATAAAGAAAAACATTTTGATTTCTTTTACATAATGTATAAATTGGTTTTTCTTATATCAGATAAATTATATGTAAGACATGTGCATTTTTATTTGTAGGGAGTAAGATTATATATCTATTTTTATGTCTCTTTTTTTAGAGATCCATTGCAAATGAATATTTTCTTATATATATAATGTGAAAAAAAAAAATTGTTAAAAATGAATATAATTCTATAGTGTATTATTAATTTAATTTATTACATTGTAATTAGTATAAGCGTAATATATTTTATATTAATTTATTAAAAGTATGAATTAATTATTTGTTATACAAAAAGGAAATATGTATGTAATAAAAAGTTTATATATTTATAAACGTATCATATTCGTTTAGTTATATTAATAGTAGGACCTTAAGAACGAACAAAATCTGATTAGAATATGATGGATATTTAGTTTATTATAGTAATAGCATGCTATAGGTTTTTCCACCACAGAATAAATATTAAATTACAATATCAAATATAAAGAATAATTAAAAACATTTTATTTAATAATAACAGAGAAATATAATATTATAATAATTGACATTAAATAATGTTTTAGGCTGAAATATATATACATAAAGAAAATATCCTGTGCAATTGTTGTAATGTTAATTCTCTTATTAATGCATTTTTTCTTTTTTTTACCTTTTTCTATAATTAATATATACACATCAGTAATTCCTATTGCAAATAATAAATAATCGTTACCAAAGCACAAAAACATTTTCTCAAAAATTTATGAATATGTAAAAAAAAACATATGGAGAACATCACTAGTTAGAATGATACGTAATAGTATATCATATATGTTTTAGAAAATATATTTTTTTGGAGTAATAAATACCCCTTTAAACATGCTATATTTCTTCATTTATTTATTAAAATATTTCTTTACCCATGCATTTTTTATGCACATATAAAAAAAAAGGTATATCTATTAAGTATTTCATATATCTTATAAAGCATTTAATTTATGCTGCAGTGGGTATATTTTATTATATTTAAATATTTTTATAAAATATTTTTTAAGTTAAAATTTTATTTAATTTAATAATAATATCATAATTTCTGCAATAAAGAAAAATAACTATGAGCCAGAGTTATTAATACAATTACAAACACAACCATGCACAAGAAATATAAGGTATAAAATGATGATTTTTTATTTGTTTCTTTTTAAATTGTAGATATATTATTCCTATAGAATTCACTCAATTTAATAATATAAGATATAAGTTTATAAAAGCATATATATATATATATATATGCTTAGTTTGGTACATAATGGTAAAGTACATTAAATGGACTGTTTTCTGAATGTTCATGGTTATTATTTAAGTCTGTAAACTCATGGTTATTTAATTCTTCATTGATGCTTTTCAGTTTTCTTTTACCCCTTACAAGTGTACTCATTAGGTAGTTTCCTATAGGACTAAACTATTGTACAGAAATTGAGAAAGTACAATGAAATTATATATACATATATAATTGTGTTAAGGTTATATTTCAGATAATTTTAAAATATGTTCTTAAGATATTCATAAAATTTGCTATTAATTTTTATATTACATTATATAAAATAATAGAAGTGAGAAGAATTACAAAAAGTACATAACCCATTGCAGCAGCAACCGTGGATATTTTAGAAGTACAAGTATTTGTAGGAACATATGCAAAATGTTCAGAATCAGAACTACCCTTGCATTGAATAGAGAACTGAATAGGTTCTTTACTATTGCAGCTAGTGGGAATTCCTTCTTTTGGAAAAATACCTTTATAATTAACATGATCTCTAGGACACCAGCTCGTTTCATTTTCACTTCCTTTTAAAGCATCCCACAGCTTTTCAATATATTCATCCCAAATATTTTGATTATATTCGCACTTTCCATGAGATGTATATAAGGCTTTTTTTTCGTTTAACCACAGATTTAAATATTTACAAAGATTAGTACAATTGATGCAATTGTCACATAATCCACAATGAGCTTTTGCTTCATTATAATACTCTGCAAAATATAAGGCTATACTTCTCAAAACGGGATCACTAGTGCTCAAAGCTCGTGTATAAGCTGCTTCATGAGAAGTGTTAAAGTTATTACGAATTTTAAAGAACATACCATAGCATTCTTCCTTAGTTAACGTACGCGCCTATTGGAATTTATAATTAAAAATATAAAAGGTATATGTATGAAATATCAAGAAATATTAGAATATAAATGATGAATAATATTATATTATTCTTATAAAATGTTACAAATGATTAGTTAATCAACATTAAGAAGCAGTTTTACCATTTTAAAAAAATTCTATTAAAATATATAAATCTAAAAAATGTAGTACAACAATAATAGTCCACATATAATAGTTGTATTAAAAGAAAAAATTAAATTAATAATTAAAACTATATAATATGTATCAAATGAATATGAACTGTTTGTATAAATATCATTGAATTATCATAGAACAATAAAAAATATATAAAATAGTTAATGTAATAATAATATATATACACTAACAATATCAGAAAAACAAAATCATTAAAATATGAATATTAAATATTTAATTAGACCAATATTAAATTATTTGTACTCTATTTCATAGACTAAAAATATTATTAAAATAAAAAATAACTATAAAATGCAACGTATTATAAAATATTTTAAAAAATTTTTTTAATGATGTGAAATATTTATATATACAACAAAAGCGATTTATAAATCTATATGTTAAACCAAAAAAAAAATTTAGAGGCATGTACTGTGAAAATAATATAACATGGAAACTAATAATTAATTTGTATATGTATTTTATTTTATTGTTCTAAGTCGAATAAAAAATATAAAAGTATTTTACATATAAATAGTATTTAAAAAAATAAAAATATAATAAAATTATATATATAATACAACATATATTTATTTTTTAATTGTTCATTTTAACATAAATTCAAATATTCTAATTGCATTCTATACACACATATCTCCATTTTATCTGTACTACATATTATGTAATTTTTTTTTCCCTTTTTTTTTGTGGTCTCATTACATTATACATTTCTTTATTTATTTAAATAGCCAATGCAATATTGAAAAGGCATTTTCTTTATTAAATGATATTGGTAAAAATAAGCAGGAAAAAATGCATGAGAAAAGATATATATATGATAAAAATATTAAAAAGGATAAAAAATAAAAAGGAATAAACTAGCAAAACGTTCAGAATTTACCATAAATGTATGTATTTTTTTAACATAGGAATATTCATGTTATGTGTAAAATAAAGTAAAAGAATAATATTTTTATTCAAAATTTTTTATAACAATAAATCAGAAATATATATAATGAAGTGTTTTTCATTTGGTAATATTCCAATATTATATTAATTCTTATTTTTAAATGTGTGATTGTAATTACGTATAATAACAATATTTAATAATTTGTAAAAAATATATTTATAACAAGCAATTTTTTTAGGATACTTATATAACATTTCATTCAATATAAATATACAAATAAATAACTTTATTAAATAATATTAATATTCCTAATATTAATATACATATTTATAGAGAGATATAAATTACTTAATGAATGAAACTAATAAATTATAATTAATATATAATTATTAAATAACAAAAGTTTTTATTAATATAGCTTATGTATATGTATAATAATTTAGTGTTGTATATATATTTTTTTAAATAATACTTTTATTATAAGTGTCTTGTATTAATTTATATAGAAACTTTAACATATTACCTACATGACAATGTTCGTTTTCTTTATGACAATTCTACTAATATTTAGAATTTCATTAATTTTATTTATATTATTTACATTTATTAATTATCCTCATTATATAAGTTGTATTCATTTATATATTACTAAATGTTTTTCTAATTTATATTTTTTGTTTTTCAGTTTTTTAAAGTATTTTTAATATGATACTATTAATTCAGAATTCCTATAATTTCTTTTTCAGATATATTTTATAAGATTCTATTCTTTATTTAGGTTCAGAATTTCATAATATTTATTTTTTATACTGCCATAATATTTTTTTAGAATTATAATTGTATTTTATATATTCGATTCGATTAAGGTTTATATTTTTTTTCAATTGTTCCTTGTATAATAAACCAATATAGAGTACAACATGAAAAAAAGCTTGCATTCGTTATTTATTTTACTTGCTGTATATTTTCTATATTTATTTATTATTTTAAATTCGTTTCTCATTTCATTTTTAAAAAATGAAGTTATTGATAATAGTAATAATATATATATATATATATATATATATATATATATATATTTATGTATTTATTTTTGTGTTATTCTTTAAATTAAAAAAAAAATGAAATATTTCATAAATATTAAAACAATTACCATACATATTATCATCATTCTACAGGAAATTCTTTTTTTTTTATATAACCATTGTCATTGTAAATCATTACATTATACACTATAAAATAATAGATATACATTGTAACATTTAATAATTTTCAATTTTATTTCTATTTCATTTTTATTCGTTGTTATTAATATAATTTCCAGATGATTAATAAGAATAATGCTAAAATTCTTAATAATTATAATTGTATGTGCATGTTATAGTTTATTATTATAATAACTATAAACGCATGAACTGTAAATGTTAGAAAATCAACAAAATTATTACTACTACGTAGAAAATATAAAATATACTATTTATTTATGTAATTAAATTATTTTTAGTATATGTAATACATTTTATCTAAATAAGAAAAGTTATATATTTTCATAAAAGTAGACAAAAACATGAATATTTTAATAAAAATTTATATATATTATAAATATTATGAAATTTAATAAATTATAAAAAAAATTAAAAGAAATTGTAGAAAAAATAAAAAAATAAATATAAAGTATAACATTTAATATATCAAAAATGATATTCACAGAATATCCATTAAAAATCTACAATGGATAGCTTTCAAATAAACATATTTATATAATTATATCACAAATATTAGTAATCTAAGTTAAACAATAAAAAGAAATTTTCAGATGATTCTGCTCCCATGCATTATTATTATTTTTATATATGCTGTTTTTAACACTGAAATATATTATGAATAATTATAAAAATAAAAATACCATATCATTTATTAAAATGTATATATACAAATACGTTATTAATATTGTAAAATATAATATATGTGATTTCATCTAAAAAGTTATAAATTATTTAAATTATATTTACTATATTTATAAATTAATTTTGAAATATATTTTTTTTATATATTTATATAAATTTTAATATTTATAAAAGAATATTCAGAAAGGAATTTAAAAATAATATGGTTATACGTTTTTTTTTTATTCTAGTATATTTAATGGATCTTACTATTTTATTACAGTGGAAGAAATTTTCTATTACTTTTAAAAAATAGTGTTTATTGTATTTCAGCATAATATATAAATTCAGACTCTATATATTTTTTTATTATACCAGGATGATTGTTTCTGTTATATATATTCACCAAAAAAAGAAATATTTGCTGAATATTAAGGATTCAATTATATGCTATATAATATTATTCCTATGTTACTATACTAGAATATATTTTGAAAATTATAGTACTATTTATAATAGATTGTTATATAACACATATTTTAAAATTATTATAATTACATTAATTATTATTTATGTTAATATATACAAATTCATTCCATTACTGCATATATATGAAATATTTATGTGTTTTTCATAGTATAATTTTTCTATATGTATATACTTAATGAAAAATATAATATAGAATTTCCTATGAGCATTTCCAACATTTTATTTCTTCTTTTTGTGATAATTATAAAAAATAATTTCCTATATATAATATGTGTGCAAATTTTATATTTTATATCATTTCCCTTATAACCAGAGTTCACAATATTAACGTATGAAAAGCGTATTTCTAATTTTTCGGAATAATACAATATTATATTTATTTATTTATTTTCCAATAACTTATATATAGACTAGGCTAGAAATGTATTATTTTTTCATTTTATCATTCTGTAATATTTATTAAAGTAAATTATATTTCATCTTATATTTATCAAAAAACATAGTATATTATACTTCATTATATATGTATTTGATATTTTATAAGGAATGATAAGATATACAGTACTTGTTGTTATTGATATTTGAGTAATTGTTATCGTATACGTTCGATATTTGTTCAGTTTCAAGATCTTTATTATTCCATATTTTTTTCAGCTTTCTTATTCTAGGATGTAAAAATATCCCGTATGCATTAAACTGATGTTAAAAATAAAAAGTTATGTATTTCGAAATATAATATATCAATAATAATAACTTTTTACCAAAGCGCATGATTAAATATATGATATATCATTGATGTATATAAATTATAGTACTATGAACCTTGTACAAAATAAAAAGTGTGAAACATATTATTAATACTATAGCAAAAGGTGTTAATGTAATAACCGTTAAATCATAGTTTTGAATGGATGGTAATGTTTTAGGTGCATCAGAACAAGTTAGTAACTGCATTTCTTTGTCATATTTTTCTTTTAATTTCACCAGTTCATTACAGAATGTATTAAGACCAGTTATGCAAAAGGTATCCTTAAGGTTTACATACAATTCGAAGCATTTTTTAGCGTAGTTACAACGATCATTAATAACTGATAACTTAGACTGTACAAATTGTTTTATTTCATTATGTAAATCAATTAGTTTGTCAGCTTTTTCAACAACATCTTTGCTAATACTCTCTATATATCCATCGCATACATCTTCTTCTATGTAATCTTCATCTTCTACGATTAAATACTTATAAAAAGATAATGCATTAAAAAAAACATTTTCTTTAAGGATATCCTCCTTGTATATCCGATAGTTTAAGTACTTGCAACCTTCAATTCTATACGATTTATGAGTTCTAGCTTTTAAATTATTTAAATATTTAAAAATTTGCTCACATGTTTTATCAACATCTTTGAAATATTCTTTTCCAAAATTTATACACTTAGACTCCCCAAATAAACCTTCAGTAACATCAATATTAACTAATTTATCGTTATACTCGTCAAGTGAACTTACAAAGGTATACTACAGGGGGAAATAAGAATTGTAATTTACATGTATTTAGTATTATATTTCCGGGGAATATTTACTTTATTTTATTTAAAAAAATATATAAAATTAACCTAGTACGATATACACATATATATAAATTAAAAATATATAAGCACAATTTCTTCAGTCATTCCTAGATATCATATATTTTTATAAGCTTAATTTAAAAGAAATAAATTTATTTCTTAAAATTTCTGTTTTTTGTGTATTTCAAATAGGGTAATATTATATACAGATACAATACGTATTGTTTTTATTAATTTTATTAACTTTATAAAAAAATAATTTCATAGTTATATTATTATAATATATATTTAATCTTAAATGATAGCCTAAAACTTGTTTTTCTATATGAAAAAAAATTTATTCACGATACTATTACTTTGAAAAATAGATATATAATATAGGCTATGCTTAAGAATATAAAAATTTTTATCGAATTCTATATAACAAGAAAATAATTATTATAATATTTAAACTAAATTAATATAATAATATTATTGTACATATAAATAAAAATATTTGACTTCATTATATATTACTTTTTTACCTTTAAATTATCTAATATTCATAACCATATATCGTCAAGTAAAATATAAAATATAAAATACATAAATATTTATTTTATGCTATAAAAAATCTTATTCCATTTAATTATGTTTAAATTATATTAACACGTGTGTTAGTATGCATATGTCTATGTTAAATATTCGGATTTTATCTGTATAACAATATTTAAATTTTACTTAATTAAATGAGATTTCTTAATAACAAAGTAATATAATGATAAAATTTGATTATTTAGTAAAAAAAAATGTTTTTAGTGAATTTTTTTTTAAAAAATAATAAAATATGTGTTCTTAAAAACATAATTAGAAATTTTTTTTACTTAATAAATATCCATTAAAAAATATACCGATAATAAAATAATTTACTATTATAATGGTTAACTAAATAAAATACTTAAAATTCATTTTAAAAATAATAAATTACGAAAAAATTTATAAGTATATATATAAAAAAATATATGGTAATCATTAAAAATAAAAAATACATAGAAATAATAACAAAGGAAGTTATATAATTGTTATTTATATAGTAAATATATATAAAACATCACAGAATATTATTTTTATAATTACAATATAACTATAATATATATACAATTTTAGAAATAAGTACGTATAAAAAATATTTAATATTTTAAATTTATAAACATTATTTACGTTATTTCTAAAACAATGTAGTAATATAATGTTATGCTTTTTAAAGTGTATAAATGTAGTACCAGATTTAATGTATGTGTCTCACTTTTCATAAAATTTTTTCTAAATTTTAATATATTTATTCAGAAAAAATAAAATATGAAAATTTTTATTAACTTTAAGTATTTTCTTTTCATGGGAAATTTTTACATTTTCATTTATATATAATATAATAAGTTCATTTATATTTTCACAATTTAATAATTTCACTATTTCCACTGCGTTTTTTAAAGATAATATAATAAAAATAATAACAAAAAAAAAATATATAACTGTATACAGTGTATTCTAGTATTATTATAAAATTTTTTTTTTATTACAATTTTTTATATAATGAATTTTATATTATATGCAGGAGAAAACTAGAATAACATATTTAAGTACTAGTGATTATAACATATTTTATTAATATGCATTATTGTAAAATTTTTAATATCATTAAGGTATTATTATATGTAACTAATTACTGATCTAAACACATTGAAATATTAAAATATCTTAGAATTTATTATATGCATTTTGCATTACTCCTATATGAATATTAAATTATATTTATTCAAATTTATATTATTGTCATAAGATTAATGCTATTTTTAATCCGTACAATGTCTGATACTTCCTATTTCTTTTACAAGTTCATGAATATTTTTCCTTTTTTATTTATATTAGTGTGCACAAATACTGACGAACTTTTAATATTATATTTTGTCTTTATTTTTCAATTTTAATAGAAATAATATGGATATGAGTATTATAGTATATTTTTATTCGTATTCCCCTTATATTAGATTGTATTATATTATTGTCATTTTATTAATGATCTTCTAATTTCATGTGCATTCATTATTTTTCAAATTATGGCAATAAGTTGTATTGTTTTAGTTTGAAACAGAATTTGTATATTCATGTTCGAGAAAATTTATATATTATTTTTTTTTTTTGTAATATATATATTATAATTATATTATAATAAAGTTTTTTTTTTTTAGATATTCTAATATAATCATGCGGGCATTGTTGTTCTTATTAATTTATATTAATTATCCAAAAGTACTATTTTCCATAATTAATTTCCATTTATGAATTATTCCCATAATAATATGGTATATGTAATTCATTACTTTTTCCTCTTAGTGGTTGATACTCCGTATTCTGCAATATAAATTTTTTCTCATCATCATATTCAGTATTTGCCCATTTTTTTTTCATCTTTTTTATTTGATTGCGAAAATATATCCCAAACGGTCTAGCCTAATACATGCATGAATGAATTCATACATTATGAAATTTATTGTGAAAACTATAATTTTATATATAAAATGCTCACATAAGATTCTTATAGTACTTGTACATTTAAATTAAATTTCTATTAACCTTATATAAAATCAAAAAAATTAAGAAGAAACTTACTAATGTAAAAATAAGTACTATTATATTTCTAATATGAGCGCTAATGCCTTGGTCTCCTGAACCCATATGTGAACCACCTGACAAATCATAATCTTCTTCTGGCAATGTTACACGGCTTGATGGATCTGCGTAATCTGCAAGTGTTAATATTTTATGAAGTTTACAATTTGTGTATTCAGTTCCTTTAAACATAAATTCGTATTTTTCTTTAAATGTTCCTAATGCTTTACAAAATTTAGTATTATCATTGGAACAATTTTGATTTGCTTCTTCAAACATCCGTGTGCATTCTTCAGAGTAATTCAAACAATTTTTTTCAGGTTCCTCTTTATCATTAATTATGTCTTGAATTGCATTATACTTCTCGTATAAATTACGTAACATTATCATATTACTTAGATGTTTTTCTTCTATAACACCTATTTTATCTTTCAATTTATGTTCACTATCAAATTCAGGGTCTCTTTCCTTTATTTTATCGTAAAAATCTTTTGGAGAAACAATAGATTGATGGATATGTTTTAACTGATAATTTAACCAAAAGTTCAAAAAAGACAAACCATTAACTAATCCAGATTCTTCTGATTCTGTAACATTGAGGAACTTTGTAGCAATATATTTAAATTTTACGCAAATATCTTTACTTTTGGTAAGTGCTCCCGAATAATACTCTTCAAGTAATGCACATTTATCATTAAATTTTCCCTATTCTCCCATTCCCAAGAAAATTAATGCTTCCATTTTTATGCATTCTGGAAATTCACCACATAATTCATACTAAAAATTAAAAAAATATTGAATACAACATGATGTGACAATATAAATGTATAATATAAAATTTTTTAATATACTAGTTACACATCATACAAAGGAAAAAATATAAAAGTGATTATGTAAATATTAAATTGTACAATTTCCTCCTTTATTATTGTCATTGTATTATGTTTACATAACGTTAAATAAACAGTAATATATACTTCACTAAAAACGTATATATATATAATAAATATTTATAATATATATATTATGTATTTTCCTTTAAATTATTAAGTATGTATAAAAAATTCAGTAAGAAAATATCATCATTTTCTTTTAATTCTATATAATAGTAGAATTATTAATATAGTATATCAAACATATTACTATATGCATAAAAATGTAAAGTTCACATTGGAAACCTTCTTTCAAATAAAAAAAAAAATCATAAAGAAAAATATAATTTGTATAAAATACTGAATTATAAAAATATTGTATATTTCCAATAATAAGAATGGAAAACTTAATTATAATACATATATGCACAATTTTCAATAAAATTTTCAATAAAATTTTCAATAAAATTTTCAATATAATTTTTAATATTAATTTATTTATCCTTAAATGCATATAACTTTTTTATTTTTATATTACTTTTTATTAATAAGTTATTTTTGATAAATCAAATTATATGTTATTATACATGTACAATTAATTAATTGTCATGTATAAGGTGCACATATTCAATTGTTCAACTCTATATGTATTAGAAATTATAATTATACATATATTGTCAAAAAAAGTAAATAACTACATTTTAATAAATTTATTGTTGTTATAAATAAATTAGGTATTTTCTTATAAATTTAATATTAATACGAAGAATAAATGATATAAAAATTGTAAAAATAGTTTACAATGAGCATTATTTTATTTGTGTTATTATTTTCCAAATTATTAAGGTTGTATCATTAAAATTATTCTCTCACTTTGCCTTCATTTTTACGTAAAGTATGAAGAAATTATTTTTATTTTCTATAAAATATTTGTGATTATATCAAATATAGAATATTCTGTTTAATGAAATTAAATATACTAGAATAATTAAATAATATAAAAAATAATACTTATGAAAAATAATATTTAGGAAAAATAAAAATTAATTAATTTTAATGAAAAAAAAAAAAAAACGATTCAAATATAATGGTATTTGTAATATAGTATGTTATAATGTATTGAATTAGAATATTAGTCATTATTTACAACAAACTCAATTACATTTACCATATATATTATTTTTCTGTAAAAAATAAAATGCAACGTTTAATATGATAACAATGATGAACTATGTATATATATAAATTCCTCGGATTTAAATGTATCAGAATTATTTTTTTGAAAATGTGTTTATTATTAATAAACAAATTAATATACATATATATACTTAATTTTATTTAACTCGCCTTATATATGTTTTTCATAAATGTATCATAAATTAAAAAATGTTAGCCATTGTATAAATTGTGCCTTTACTATAATTGAAAGATAATATTATAATAATCTTATTTCCATTAATGTCAAGATATATCTGTACAGATATACTTTAATATAACACTTAAGAAACTATAATAAATTATTACTATTAAAATATCAGGAGTGAATTTTTTTTAAAGTTGTGAAATACTTAAATAAGAATGATTCCATTTTAGAATATTTTTTATTTAGGAATAATATAAAGGTTTATATTTTTTACAAATATGAGAAAATATAGAAAATATAACATTTAAAAATATAATTTTTTTTAACATTTAATTTTCATCCTCATATATATTTTTTTATTTAAGTATATAATTTACTTAGTATAATACACTTTTTTAAAAGAAATTTTATACATTTGAAACAAATATGTGAAGTAAGGTTAATTTTAATGTGTAATATAAGTTCGTTACATATACATAATATTTCTATTAATAATATTAATTTCTATATTTGATACCTCCTGTTAATTTATTCTGATGGCATTTTTATAATTGAAATTGTAGCATCATTCTTAACTAATTTTTAAGAAGTTTGTCATATTAGACATTTTATACCTACAAAAATACATTTTCCTTTTATTATTTTTTTTTAATGTGCTCTTTTTCGCTGGATATAACATAATTTTAAATTTTAATAATTATTCCTTGTATATAATTTCTCTTATCCAATGAATTCTTTACACGTATTTAATTGAAAATTTTTATTTGTATATATTATATTTTATTTAATTGTATTAATGTTAAATATTTTTTAGTAAATTTACATTAAGGTTAATATGGCTGATTTAAAAGTTAAACAAAATTTAATTAACATAATATATTTATAATTTAATATGTACTATTTTTAGTATGCATATAACATGTAATACACTTCAGTCAAAAATATATATCTAAAAATGATCCTGAATAACTGTTCCTAAAATACATTATAGTGCCTTTCATATAAATATAATGCTAGCAGTATTTGAAAAAAAAATATATTTATACATTATTTTTTGTCGATCGTATTAATAAAAAATAATTCTGTATTTAAACCAGAAATAACTGAGTATGGTATTAAATAACATTTGTAAAGAATTTTGCACTGTATTACAAAAAATAATGATTCTATAAAAAGTGTTATTCTTTTTTATAAAATTTTTTTCAGCTGTTTCATATTATATGTATTATGTTATGTAGTTCATTTTACCTAAAGAAATATATATACTTTTAATATTTTTGCCATAAGGATATTACATGTTTTATATTTTACTTTTTTTTATATGTATTCCTAAGTATAGGAATTATTTATAATTTGTATAATACATAATAATAAAAATATATAGCACTATGTTTTTCTTTGAATCAAAGATGAGATATCAATAAATGTTTCAAGCTATTTTGTTTAGAACTAGTATGTACACTTTAATTTATTATCACAGAACATATAATTCCATTACTTTCTAATTTTAAATGTTAGCATGTAATTAATTTAACATTTTTCTATTTTTACAAAATAAAGGCATAAATATTTTATGTGAATAATATGTTATTCATAATTGAAAGTATATACTACCTATAAAATTTTATATTTTGTAAAATGTACGTAATGTATTTTTTAGGTATATTTTTTACATTAATATAAGTATTCATACCAATACATTTCGTTATTTTTACATATTTATAACATATATAAAATTTTCTGAAATATTCATTTATGTTTTCTTGTGTGATATTTATTGAAACGCACACTTTTATTAGATTTATGATTAGTAGTATGACTGTAATATAAAAAACTGTTAAAATTATTTACTTTATTGGTAATTTTTATTTAGTTTGTAATATGTATTTTTTTCTTATTTGAAATTTATATATAATTACTAAGTTATATTATTACATAAAATATTACTTTGTCAATAAATGAAATATAATATTATTAAAAGAACGCCACATAAACTTTAAAAGAATTATATGTGACCTATATCAAAATTTATTTAATATTTCTCATATATTTTCTTAAATTTTATTGAAAATAGTTAAACACTAATTATTATGAATTAAGAAAAACATTTTTAATATACTAAATTAAATAGCAGAATAATAATTTTTAACGTTAGTTAAAAGTTATAAAAAACTTGAATATATTTATTTTTAGTTTGTAGAAAATTATAAATTACGAGCCAAATAATATATTTTATTTTGTATGTGATTATAAAATAATATAATAACGCTCTTATTTTTTATTTTATCATTTTTCCATGTACTGTATTTTTTATATGCCTTAACAAATAAAGAAAACATGATTAAAAACACATTAAACTATTAATATAACATATTAGTCTTTTGCAGAATAGCAAATAAAGAAGTGATTATTATATATGCATTATTAAATGTAAAAACTATATTTCTTATATGTTCATATTATATTTGCGAAAACATAGTTAAATATATTATTTTGTGATTTATTTTCTATAAACTTTGTAAAACGTATTGTAATTTGTAACATATGAAAATTACCGTTTCTATGTATGTTTATTTAAACATATGAATCACATAAATAAAAATTATGGAAACTGTTTTCTTTCATCAGATACTGCAGTTATAAATATCCTTCCATATTTAATATATTTACATGATTCTTTTATTACCTAAAGTGTTAGCATATCTATTTAATCATTAAAATATAAATAATTTCTTACATTTGTCATATTAGAATTAATCTAACATACGTGGTACATTTGCTTATTAAATATAACTCATTTCATCTGTAAAATTGTGCAAGGTTGCTTTACTAATTCATTGTTTTATTTTAATTTTTTTTTTTGGTATTATAAAGTTAAAAGATTACAATATGGTGAATCTTACTAAACCTTACTACTCTATAATAATGAAAAATATTTTTTCTCATTACTAAGGAATATCCGTGTTATTCTTATTTATTCTTAAAATTTAGTCATCAATATATTATATGTAACTGTTAGTAAATATGTATTTGTCGAATTTTCTACAAATAGTAAAAACATAAAAATTATATTATAGTTTTTAAATTGATTTTATTTTGCATGAAAATACATATTCACTATCGAATTTATGAAACCTTGGGTAGTAGGATATATATTTTTGTCATTTTATAATATGTACTCTGAATCTATTTTGTGTTCTGAATTTATTTTCTACATCAGATGAAAAATTTTCAATATATTTTTTTTTATAGAAATAGCATTTTAATATGCATTATTATATAATTATTTTTGTTTAGTTTATACACTTTTGTTGTAATTGTATATTTTTAGTAAATTATATAGTGCATATTATTATTAGGTAATGAAATGTTAAAGAATTTATATATCGAATGACATCTAAAATTATCTGTTTATAAAAGAAAATACCTTTTATTATTTTTATATGGTACATAAATTTATTTTCATACAGATGGAATTTATTTTTATTGTTTTTACATTGTAGTATATCATAATAATTTACTTTGTTATATTAATATCATATATCTATTACGCTATATCAACTTGCGGATTTAGTTTTATTAAAAACTACAGAAATTAACACAATGTTTTGAATTCATTACTTGGGTACAATATTTATTTTTTTTTTATGTCTGTTATTCTTGTATACTCTATAAAAAATTCTTGTATAATTTTCATTTTGTTGTTTGCTTAACTTGTACATAATGTATTACACACACAAATATATGTACATTAATTATAACCTTTAACAATTTGTTTATAGTTAATCCTATAATTATTATTTATTATAAAGTGCGAAATGAATTCCTTTTTTCTGGGTAAATAGAATTTTTGTTAACATAAAAATTATAACCTACCTTTGCATGGGTGAATGAAATGATTCTTGCAAATAATATTAACGTAATGATTATTATAAAGGATGGTAAGTAATATAACTAGCATTGATTGAATTATTGTCAACGTAATTCGAATCATTTGTTACTAAATCTTGCATCGTTTCCTCATTAAGTGAATATGGAAGTTTGTCTTTTCTTGGAAGCTTTGTATGTAAAAAGTGTCCAATAGGTGTAAACTAATGTACCAGTATGAAAAAAGAACATATATATAAATATATAATTTTTGCGTATATTTTAATTATAATTTTTTTATAAGAATAAATAATTGCTAGAGTAAAAATTCTTAATTTATAAATGATAAAAATGTTTACTTTATTAAGTAAGAATAATGTTATTGGAATAATTATTAGCGGAAAAATAATTGACATTGTAGTATGTGCAGGAGAAGAAGTGAAGGATTCAGTGTCACCATCTTGTGAAATTTTTTTAACACCAGATTCCTGTAGCTCATCACTTAATTGTTCTCGTTCCGGTGCTTGCAAAGAATTATCTTTTTCAAATTCATTACACGTTATTATACTTAATACGTTATTAGGATTATATTTATCATCACATTCAAAATCAAAAAAAAAATAACAATTTCCTTCATTATAACCACAACATTTATGTTTGTAGGATTTGTAAAATTTATTAATATAACTAACGTATTGCTTATACAAAGAGCATGTATCTTTTTGCTTATAATTTTTAATAATGTGTTCATAATTTTTAAAATAATCATGCATATATTTATAATATTTCAATTCCTCTAAGCTAGTTGTACCATCATACCTTATGCTACATTTACCACTTATTATTTCACTATTTATTAGTTTCCATCCTTTTGTGAATGCATCAATAATACCTGTGCTACGTATATCTCCATACTTTGTAAATATTTTATGTATATTATTATATAACCAGAAATTTAAACATCTGCAACGCTGCAATATATTAATTCCAGAAGATTTTATTGATAAAAATTTTATTAAATTTCTTGAAAGCTTATTACAAAAGGTGTCATCGTAAGAATAACTATGTTTTAATTTTCGTGCCTCAGTAAAATGTTCATTGTAATTATCTTCATTGGCCTCTTCATCAAATTCCTCATATATTGCATATACTGGCAAATGTTTTAAGCTACCTTCCTAAAAATTAAAAGGTGTATAGTATATATAAATTTATTCCTGTGTTTATAAGAATAAAAACTTTGTTAAATTTAATTTGTAACTAATTTACATCAAAGTTGAAGGATTTTATGACATTAATAAAAATTGAAATATACCACTAAGTTCTCAAATTCTAATATTTCTTCTGGCTTTAAAGACATGATATATAATTGAATTAACAGAAAAATTAAATATATAGGTATATAAGCGAAAATAATAATAATATGTTTATATTAATATATATTGTACATATTTTTTTTTTTTATAGATTATAGGAAATAATTTTATAAAAACTCATTTCTTGATACTAATAATCCATTAACTTTAATAAATGAACAATACAAATAATCTTTATAAATATTATATAAACTTAATGTTATTAGTATCTAAAAATAGCATAAATATTAACTTTTATCATTAGTAAACAAACAGGTTCGTAATAAAAATTGGAATAATTCTTTTATAAATACATGAATACTTTGGGGGGATAACCAACTAACATTCAGAATATTTAATTCGTGCAATTCTTAGCACATTAAGAAGATATATAATTCTATTAAACTAATGAGATTATTAAATTAATATTTACGAATTTAATAAATTTTAATATAGTTTTCTATTTCAATATATCAATTATGATGATTATTGAATGGAATTAAAAAGAATAATACATTAAAGTAACAAAAATCAGATTCATTGTAAAAAAAAAGGACTAGTATCTATAAAGATATATCCGCAATACGTTATATTAGTCTATTTTCACACTTATTAATATATATTTATAATAAACTATCCTTTTTTCAGTAAAGAAAAAACAATTAGAGCCAATTTTTTCGTATATTTTACATTTTCTCCATATGTCGACATAGTATCCTTTTGGGATTCTTCAATTTAGGTATTACTTCATTTAAGTTTTCAACATACTAAATAACAATTTTTTAATTATTAATCCCTGTATATGCTCAAAAGCACTACAAATTATATTAATTACTCATTTTATATATTTCCTTAAAGTTGCAAAAATATGAAGAGTTAAATAAAATTTATCAAATATTATAAATTAAATATTTCATTCATATATAATGTTATTAATAATATATTTTAGATCATGTAAAATGGGTTAGATTAGACATATTTCTTGAGAATTACCTATAATCATGTATTAATATACATAATTATTTTTATAGTATCCCTAAAAATAGTGCAATTTATATTTTATACATGATTTAAAATATAGTGTTTCATTATAGAAAAATATTTATTGAATAAGAATAATAATTTTCATTATTTAAATACTATCGTACCTTTTATGTGCAAAGTAAAGTATTATATTGCGTATACAAATTAAATATCTATATTAACTCTATAAAATTAAACTGAAATCCTTGTAATATATGATGTTTGCAGTGATGCTAAGAGTTCAACGGATCATGCAATAACGAAAGTAAGATAGAAAAATCATGTTGCATTACATAAATTAAGAATACCAAATATTGTATTTATATTATATTTATCTTACATTCATTAATTAGACTTTTAATAATAAAAAATTTTACAATTTTTTTAATTAATTTATTTAATTTTTTATATCGCAAAAAATATACTATTTTATTTGTAAAAACATACATAAGAAATAAACATACTGGAGTAAAATTATAAACAAGATATAGCATTTCACATGAGTGATATTAGTTTTTTATATAATATATAAAAATTATTTACAAGAGTAACAATTTTTAATATGTAAAAAATCCATTTTAAACCGTTGAGTTAAAAATGAAAGCAAAAACATATTGTTGTAATATTGATGATAGTATTCCATAATGATTATTATTAAATATAAAATTAACTACATTACAGCTACTATAAGCATATACGGAAGAGATATAAAACTCTGTTTTTAAGTTTTGTGTTATCTGACACCTATTTACAATAATCATTTTTTTTTTAAAATAGTTTTATTTCAAATACTGATGATTCTAGATAGATATATGATATTTTATATTCAATCAGAAAAAAAGAAATAAAATACATGAAATATTTCCAATATATTATAGCATATATATGAACGATGAATGTTTTAATAATTTCAATTATTATTTATTTATATAAAAATATATTGATCTAATTAAATTTATGTATTTTCATAAAAGTATTAGTTACATACCCTGTTATTCCTTATTCTGAATAAGCTAAAATTTTATTTAAATGTTTCTTTTCTATTTTTATTTCTAAATTTTTATTACTATTTTATGTACTAATGATAGATACGTTTGCACATGTAAAAATTTATGAGGTTTTATTTAGTTAAATACATAATATAAATAATTTAATTTTTATCTTTTTTTGTACACATATTATAGTATTAATATGTTTTTTGTTATTTATATATATTCTTTCTCATTTTTATCAACATTTGTTTATTTTAATTTTAATTTTTGTATGTATTTTGGTTTAATTATTTATATATAGATTTACAAATATTTTTATTCATATGTATAACCAAAATTTTTATCGTATAATTAATTCCCTCTTATCATAGTATACGAATATAAAGAGTTAAATAATATTAAATAAAGAAAACTTAAACACAGAATTATTATAATACTTTGTTTATATTTATAATTTAATAAATATTAGTTCATTTTATATTTAATATCTTTTTATTATATACAGTTAAATAATCAGTGAAATTTTTTATTACATTATATGCGATGATATTCTGCACTAAACATTATACAGGAAAAAATTGCTTTTTATATAAATAGTTGAATAAAAATATTATAACGTTTTATCATATAATTAAATAACTTATACCGTGTTATTAGTTATTCCTATTCACATTATTTCATATATAAATATAAAATATATGTAATATTTAAAAAACGAATTTATATAGGTTAATATCCACAATGCCAGTTAAATTATTTTTAGCATATTTTCCATGTGAACTCTATGTTTTATTTTTAAAAATATGGAATGTTTATACTCGTAACAGAATATAAATTATCATTTTTTGACATAATAATTAGGATCTAGTTTTAACTTATAGAACATACATTATTTTTTTTTCAATGAATTATAATATTTAACATTTTTCAGCATATACAAAAGCTTACATTACTTCATATTCTTGTATTATATGAATTCTAACTTCCACTGTGTACATTTTATAATGTAAAAATATAATAAAACCATAAGATTCTGCTTCCTTTCATTAATTGTTCTAAATATATATTTTTTATTTTAAAAATTTATATATACCATATAAAAATAATATATAATTTTAAAAATTTCAATATGGAAAGAATATTTATTTACATTGTAGGTTCTTACGTATTCTTCATATATAGCTCAGGAATAAACAAAATATGTGTACTTTTGTTATTTAACATTCCTATTATTTGATCACAAACACGTTATTATATATGTGTGTTAATAATATCATATACTTAGATAATATTTTTATTAGATATGCTTTTTGTATTAACTTATATGTTTCTAAGTTATATTATTTTATTATCATTTTGCTTAAGATATTATAATAAATGCATTCCATTTTTTATCTTTTATATTTGTTTCAACAATAAATTATATCATATAAATTGCTTTAAGAATAATTTTTGTAGTAATTATTCAACTAATGTAACTTGTGTTTTAAGGACTAAGAATTTCATGAAGGATGGTATACTACCTTGTGATCTTTTCCATATAGATTTATATGTACACACGCATAATTGTAATGTTTTACCTTTCCTATTATTATATAATTAATATATCTTCTTATATTTTGTATTATCCCTAAGTGTTTTACCCATGATCGAAATTGAGTAAACTAACTAAAAATTACATTATATATATACTATATCTTACTTTCTTAATTCTCTTTTAAATAAAAATAATATAATTAACAGAAAAGTGCAATATTTACATTTTCATTTGTATCTTTAATTACTTTATTTAATAAGAGAAATAAAATTCATAAAAATGAAATGATTATGGTTAATAATATTAAAGATTTATGACTAGGTTTATCATCAGACGATTCTGAAATCTGAGAAGGGGGTAAAACCTCAATATGTGAATCTTCAGTTTGTAATAATTTTTTTTTTTACATTACAATTCAAAGGAGTTAAATGTTCATTATAAAAATTGTGAATAATTTTCTTGAGTTCACAAAATCTTTCAGAACCACCGGTTTTACATTCATGTAATACTTGCTCATATGTGTTAGCAATACTTTGAAGGTAGTTATGATAAGCATAATCGCATTAATTACTACTTCAGCTAAGTATTTCTTGAATTGTATTACTATCTTTAAAGTAAACATATGATTTATTAATTTTATTAAGATCATTCTTACTAATGCTACAATAGTTACGCATGCATTTATTAGTTTCAGTAAATGATTTTTTTAGAAAATTAAATATCTTAATAATTATGGAGAAATTATTTTAGCTATTTAAAATATTAAATAATATGTTTCATGTCCATAGGAACAATCTATAACCACGTTATACATATTCTAATACGCGCTTAACTTTTAGAAGATTCTTTACTTAAAACATTGATGATTTTATTATAATCCCCATGGATAATTTCTTGACTTAAAGATTTTCTAATAAATTAATAGAAGCGTTGTCTTCATCAAAACCATAACCTTCTATCATAATATCTTCGCATTCATTGTGGGATGGAAATCGTGAGAAATCGGCTTTCTAATATATCAAACGAACAAATAAATAAAAAAGTAAAAACAATTTTTTGCGGGAAATATAGCTTAAGAATTTTATATGAAATATAGTACTGAAGTTAATATATACAGAAGTTACTAAATAAAAGGAGGATTTGTAAAATATATATCATTTAGAATAATGTATTCAGTAGTCTGTTAGAAAATGCATTGGAACCATAAAAGTTGATAGCATATATTTAAGAATACATAGTAGAATTGCTTTATTTTTTTTTTTGTTATTTTATTATTCTTATAATTTAATATATATCTTTTTATATATATGCATTTCTAAATATATATATAATAATAATTTATTAAATTAGGACAATATATATATTGCAATGTAATATAAGATATAGTAAATGGAAAAATATAAAATATGCATTAACATTAAAAAAATAATAAAAATAAAAAAAAGGCATAAGAATGTTTTGTAATTTTTTATATGATATGTTTACAGTATAATAAATTTATATGAAAGTATGCTGCATATTATTCTTAATAATAGTATGATAAAGTAACAATTTATATAAAAGTAATTAATTTTATTATGTAGTTTATATTTTCTAAATACATTTATCCTAAAAATACATTTCATAATTAACGGATTACACATTATTATGTTGCAGGAGCACTTATTATTATATAATCAATCTATATTTCTAAAGTTATATTGTATTCTCTTATATAGTTTGTCTATAAATTAACATATAAATATCAAAAATTAAAACTTTCTAAATTTATATAAGAAAAAGTAAAATTTTAAAATAAACATAAATTATATAATCTCAATAACGTTACAATGTATGTCAAAGTAATTTACCTAAATAGATAGAGTAATTAGATTATTTTTTTAGTTTTACAACAAAGAAATATCAGTATTATATACTAACAAAAACATATTAACATATTTCCTAATAATTATCTTACAGTATATAAATTATTTAAATTTTTTATTATATTCCTTTTATAAAAATCTATGTATAATATAATAGTATATTTTAATTTTATATATTATACTTTTATTTCCTTTATCTCTCTTCTCTCTTATAAAGGTTCTTCTATATAGTAATTCACTTTGAGCTAAATACAATAAAATGATAATGAAAGATAAGTCTTATTTCATTTGTGTATATTTTTAAAATAGATTATAATAAATTCTTATAATTAATTTATAAGAAAAAGGGTATTTCCACATATTAATCATTCAAGCATTTTTTGTGGATGTTTAAAATTATAAAAATTATTTTAAGAATAGACAAAAATGAAATTACTAATGAATTAATTAAAAAAATTCTTTTATTAATGATCTTATATATACATTATTTCATGTATTTATGATAATATTTATTGAAATTTTTTTTTTTTTTATTCATATTATTGAAGCTGCAATATTGAGAAATTCAAATGGGAAAAGTTCACATTCCCTATATGACGAACTAGAACTTACCTCCATATTTTAATATTTTTATATTTCGTAAAGTGTACTTTTCTTTAAAATTAATTACATTTACGTATCTATTTTGTTTCTTTTAAATTATATTATTTCCTCGTGTTGAAATGAGCAAGTTATTTCCTGATATATAAAATATATTTATATCATTTTTCCTATAGAACTACCCTATTATTTATACATTATAATATACCTTGATTTTTTTATTTTTCATTATGTATTTTTAATTTTATAAATCATTTTTAATATATTAATATTAATTATAAAGAAATTGTTCTCATGTATGTTATGTGCAAATTGAGAAAACGTGTTATTTAAGTATGTGAAACAAAGCATGCATATTTTTTAATTAGATTCATAATAAATAATTCAATCATATAAAAAAAAATATAACATTTTTTTTAAAATATATTATATTCAAATTAACTCATGTTCATTATAAGATAATTATTACTTTGTTTAATAATACAAAAAAGTTATGTTACTTTTTATTGAATAACTTATAATTATTTAATGATATGAAAGGTATTTTTTTACATCTACTGATAATAAAAATTTTATTTATATAAATATTATTATTGTATTAATATACAGTTATTTTTATTTTTTTACTGGCATTCATAATAAGCTTTTTTTTTGTTTTTAAAATATGGATAAGTAGTAATTTATCATCCATAACACATTCTTTCTTTTTCTAAGTTGAATGATTTTTAAATGATCTAGTTAATGCTGAATTTATATAAATTTATTTTAATAAATTTCATATATCTTAATAACAACGCATAATTTTATATATTATTATTTATTCAAGGTACTTTTCATTCTTCTCATTCCCATATATTTTTTGTAAAACATGATCGTTATTTTAAGCGGGTACTTTTAACATAAAATTTTTTTTCTTATGTTTCGAAAAAAAGCAAAATATATTAAATAAGAATGCTAAATAAATAGTACATTAACTATATACATAATT
Organism: Plasmodium ovale wallikeri; assembly: GCA_900088485.1. Taxonomy (NCBI): domain Eukaryota; phylum Apicomplexa; class Aconoidasida; order Haemosporida; family Plasmodiidae; genus Plasmodium; species Plasmodium ovale. Next base: position 103,791 of record FLRD01000289.1, read on the forward strand.
ATTGACATATACATTGTTAAATTTCTTTAAAGTTTCTTTATTTTTTTTGATCATGATAATAGAAATACAAATTTTTTTTAATATTTATTAGATACACCTCCAATTGAATGGTATAATAATCATAATATTTACCAGAATATATAATATTCTATAAATTATGTAAATTACTTAAAGAATTTTTTACGAAATTTAATAATTGCAATATATTTTAAAAGAATATATCTAATTAAAAATTACTAATATTAAAATTTGTCTGTATTAAATAATTACTCACAAATCATTCCTTACATTCTGAATTTTTCTTATATATGAAAACACGAAAACACATCTGTCATGAAGAGTTTTTTTTACTTGTGTGTACTATTGGGATTTTTTTGTTTATATATTATAATATATTTTACACATGACCTTTATGTCACACATTTTATTTTGATTGCAATTAATTTATTCATAGTAATATATATATTAAAATTATATAATTAATTTTTTTCTTTTGTTATAATACATATTGCATTAAATTATAAATAATATTTCATATATTTTTATTTTTAACATATATTGAATATATTCCTTGTTCTTATAGAGAATATAAAATATAAAAGTGTATTCCTGTATGTTCGACCTACTTTTTGCTGCTGCTAACGTTAAAATATACCTTTATATTGTCTCTTGATAATTAGTATCTTAGATTTAAATTCTTTTAATTAATTTGAAATTATATTTTTGTTTTTCATTATTCATATTTCTCTTTTACTTCATATAGATTTTTTCTAATTTTATGAAAATTTTCAGAGACAATATTTCTGCTAAATATATAAATAAATATGGAATTTTTTTTTGGCTTGCACAGCATTTTTATATATTATAATTATTTAATTATCATTTATGTGTCAATATCATATTTACTTAGTGATTGTTCTGAACGAAATTATGTTATTTGTTCTATAGACATTATATTATTCACACTTGTTGGTATGTTATATGAAATGGTTCATTATCCAAATTCATATTAACACCTTCGGAGATATCTTCTAAATCAATGTTATTCATTTCACCATATATGTTTTCTTGGGTTCTCTTATTAAAAATACGTTTGTTTAAAAATGATCCAACTGGAGTCAACTAATATAAAAAAAAATAAAGATGCATTATATATGATTTTATGATAATATAAATTTTCTTTTAGAAAAATTATTAATTACCAACATTTAGTACTATGTAAATGCATAATTGTTCACCTTATACGTAAGTAAAGGAACGAGTAACGCACCGATCAGTGAAGAAAAAATTGGAAGAATATGAAATGAATTATTTTCAGATGATTCACCATCCTTAGGATTACCATCAGTGTCATCCAATATAGGAACTGCTGGTGGTTCAGCGTTAGGTTCATTTAATTTATTGCATTGTAGTTTATTATAGAAATTCTGTGGGTTATATTCACTAGGATGTTTAGGAAGTTTATAACAATTCTCATATTTGTCTGCATTACAAATACGTATATATTCATCATATTTCTCGAAAAAACTATGTATATAATTGCAATAACTTTCCTTCTCTTCTGGTATAATAGGGATAATTTTTTCCTCAAGAAATTTAAAATTATGCACATAATTAATGATATTATTAAATTTAGAAATGTCTGTTAACGAATAAAATATATCAGAGGGATTGGAACAATTTTCTACTATATTACTTAATTCGGTGTATGTATTTCTCCATGGAAAAAGAAGCATAGAGATGAAAATTTGATATTGAACGGAATTATGGGAAACAATGTTAAACACTTCCTTGCTCATCCAATAATTTAAGTATGAACAAGGATTTGTCACTAGGTTATTCTGAAGTTTATTACTTAATATATTTCTTAAATTTCTTACAAGCTTTTTACAAAACGTGTAAATTCCTGGAAATTTATTATCCTCACGCATGAATATACCACAGTAATCAGAACCGATATCTTCAATATTCTTATTAAATTCATTGTATAATGATTCTAAGGGAAAATCTTTAAAAGAAACAGACTGAAAATAAAATGGAAAAATAGATATATAGTAAATATATATATCAAAGGTTATATTATTATTTGATATAAAAAAAAATAATTATAATAATTCAAATGAGTTCTGCAGATATTTGTTCTGTTAATTATATAAAATAATTTACCATATTTCAATATGCTTAAATATAACAAATGTTTGATATAATAAAAAAATCAGAAATAGTAAAAATACTTTTAAATATATAACAGAAAATAGTGTAATGATATAATAATTTATTTATTGTTCTAAGGTTTTAAATAAAACTATTATAGTATGTACATTTTCTTCATTTTTTCTTAAAATTTTATAGTAGTAATACTAACTTCCTTATTATTAAGGGACGTTATTCAGTTAAAATTACAATGAATTTTAGGAGCATTATTTATAAAAAATTACTCTATTAAATAAAAAAATGTTTTCATATTCTGTTATTATTATAAGAAAATTTAAATAGAGTATATACATGTATTAGATATATAACAAAGAAATATATATTTATGTTTTATATGTGTTTATTGAAATATAAGCAATAAATTAATGTACCTATTTACAGTTATCAGCACATTACATTCAGATTAATTATTTATTACAATAAAAATTCGTAATATATATTATATTCTAATGAACTACTCGTTTTATAATTTGTAATGACACAAAAATTATACATAACTTAAAATATATATATTATATGATGACTTATACTAGAGTTAAGTTTATCAAGTACAATACATATTTTAAAATAAATATTTACATATTGTAATTTAAACAATTATGGAAAATGCATTATGTTTAAATTTTTATATTTGAACAATTTAATAGCTAATATATCTCTCTTATATATATGCAGTATTATCTGTACCTACTTCCATTTTGACAATTAAGAATATACATTTTCTCTTCTATTAATCTGTTTTTAATACATAACTATAGTAAAAATATTTCATACATATATATAAAATTTACGCATATACGTTTATATAAAATTAACCTTTTTGTATTATATGAATTGAGAAAAAACTACAGAATCAAAGAATCAATTAACTTGTTAAATTTTATTAAATATAGTGCTTTTTAGTATATTACTTATTTACCTTAAGTGGATATATGAGATACAATTCATATAAAAATAAATGCGTATGTCTAATAATATTTATAAATAAGAAAAGTAAACAAAATACATTTGTGAGTAGTTGTAACTTACACCAAAATTGATACAAAAGAATGTCTTCAAGAAGTTGATGAGTTATTCATTTTTTATATTAACGTTTTTCTCTTTCGTTTATTAAAAAATTCCAATAATTAACTTTATTTTATTTTAACACATGAATAATGGATTAAGCATAAACTCTAATTTTTTTCTTCTATCTTTTTTTTTTTAGAGAATTATTTTATTCCTTAATAGTTAAAAACACATATGAACATAAAAATAGTAAATACACGTATTAATTTGATCAATATTGTTTCTTGCATTACTATTATATTTTACATATAAACGCAATAAAGTTAATATTCATAAAAACAAGTGAAAAAATTTAGAGCGTTATAATGTACCTAAAGAAAGCATATCAATCAAATAGAAAACATAATTTCAAAGTGTAACATATTAAACATTTATTTTATTTCCTATTATTTTATGACTGCTTTTTTTATAATTTCCATAAAGAAATATATATAATTTTTTGTTTTTTTCAGTAAAAGTGTTATCATATATATTGGCTTATTATCATTAAATATATATGTAAAACATAGTAAATAATTGATATTTTACTGTATGCTTAGTTGGTTTTATTTTATTTTTGTCATATCAGTTTTGGCTATTTTCTTTATACTAATTATTATTATGTAATTTTGTAATTATTTCAATTTTGAATGAATTCTATTAATATTTCATTACTGCAAAGCACTTAAGACAATTTTATATTTTTTTTCAATTTTTCTAATTAATTTTTTATTTTATTCATTTCATTATAACACAACTTTTAAATATCATAGATAATATATATTTTGTGTGAATTTTTAGTATTTTTAATAAGTAATATTTATTTTTAACAAATAAGTGTAAATCATAAAAGAAAATTGTAATATACATCATAATCATAATATATAATAAATCCTTTTGCTTTTGTATTGAACATGGATATTTTACTAATTACAAATATAATTATTTTATCGCATTATATTGAATAATAATCTTTTATAAAAAAGTTGTTATAAGAATGGTGTTAGTATTTCGTAAATAATATATAGTAAAAAATAAAAAACCAAAACAAAAGCATATATTTTGTTAATTTTTTTTAATTTTTAAAATAAATAATCCCTCTAATTTGCAATAATTAATATGTGATATTATGTTTGTTTTATATAATAACACATGTAAACTTTAACATCATACATATATATAAGGGAAATATATTTTTTCAAATCATTCCTTTATTAAGCTTAAATTAATAATATTATTTCATACTTTTCTTATTGATATACAAATTCAAAATACAGATCATATTTAACTTTA
>FLRD01000293.1:0-11948 GCA_900088485.1 Plasmodium ovale wallikeri
AAAATAATATTAAAATAAATAATTAAAAATAAATCATTTTTTATGCTCTGATATATAATTAATATATATTTTATTTTATGTATTTTAATATGCTTGCATATGCATGGAAACAAGCTTTTATATTACTCATTTACTAATATTTCGCATTCGATATGCAGCATTATTACGCATAATGAAACATAAATAAAAAATATATATTTGCGTACGCCTTAAATATCCGCATATAAGTAATAACGCATAATGATATAAACAATATTTGACACACATATAAACATATTTATAATTCAAAACATATATATTCGTACAAATATAAATATCACAAAACAATAATAACTTAATATTCCATAATAATGATATCGATTTATTTAATAATATGGAGCGTTTTTGTGCCAAAAATGTTGTAAAATTACATAGTCAAATAATATTGTAAGTTAAGTGCACTCACTTTTTTTAAATTTTGGTTTTAATATTTATATAATCAATCGTAATCAATATAAATGTTAACATTATTACTACAACAATTAAAGACTTTATACTTGATAAAAAATATTTATCGAATTTTTAATATTTGAAAACGTGCATTAAGGTCACGCCAGCTACTATTGTATTGGTATTTTTTTCATATATACAAATTCTAATTAAATTAATTATTTCGGTTAATAAGCATGCCTGACTTTCCATATGATTTTTCCTATGATGAAAAACTTATATTATAATTTTGCCATAATTTATACAAAATAAATGTAAAAGTTAATGGTTTGCAAAATCATCTTTTTAATTATTTATCTAAAAATGATAAAACATATTGTACTTCTCTTATGTATTGGTTATACGAAGAAATAGGAAAAATGGGTCCTAAGGGACAAGAAATTAATGAGAATTTACAAAAATTAAAAGAAATGCTAGACAATAGAATACAAGGTAAGCTATCAGTTCCATGCACATTTAATGAATTGAACTGGAATGAACATCAAAAACTTAAAAGTATATATGCTTTCATATTAATTTATAATAGTAACATTGACGCATTCAATGAAAATAAAATCATAAAATGTAAATACATGGATTACATAGGAAAAGGTTTAAAAGAGTATCATGATAACCTTAAAAGATGTTCCGAAAAAACGGAGCAAAGTATCTATTGTAAAGACTTCAACGAATTGAATGAAATATATAAAGAAGATTACATATATTGGAAAACTTCAACAGCAGACAATGAATATATTTATAATGAAGAAGACACTGTGAACTGTGCACTCCAAATTGAATCAGTGAATGATCCTTTGCATCTCTCATATTGGAATAAAAAGGAAAAACTTCATTTAATAAATTATCCTTTTAATTCCCAAAAAAGTGCTGCTATATCAGCATCTTCAGCTATTGGTGCAACAGCTGGAATATCTCTCTTTCTAGTTTATTTATATAAGGTTACGAAATTTTTTATTAAATGATAGTAATAATTATCATAATAAATCACATATTATACTAAATATGAACATTAAAAGCACTCCTCAATTTAAACATACGCTTTTTTCTCTAAATTTAGTTTACTAATATTGGATCTTTTTTTGGCCATGTAAATCAAAAGAATAATACAATGTTTCTTAATATGGATACAGAACAGAACAATCTTATACAACCTACCTCCGAATTTGAAAACTCAAATTTTGAAAGCAGTCATTATGACGTATCATATTATTTACTTAATAATTCTTAAATACAATAACGCAAAAATATTAATTTGCAAGGGAAATGTGTGCTTTGAAAACATATAATTATACCTTATATGAAATATAAAATGAAAAAATATTACAAATAAAAAACAATTCATAAATATATAAGTGAGAAAAGTGAAATGTAAAAAGGTTTGCAACGAAAATAGGAATATAAATTCTATTTACAAGAAAAAAAATATATTATCAGTTAAGTGCCATAATAACAGAATTCTTCAAAAATATATTACAAAGAGAAATTATACTTCAACCATAGTAAACATAAATTAGGTAGAAAACATTCAAAGAGTTATTAAATACATAAAATGCTATAACAATTCTTTTTTATTATTATTTTTTTATTGAAATATACATATAATTTAATTTATTCTAGAACATAATTTATGAGAATACTCCTTTTCAGATTCATGCAAGGTACATGGACTACCTATGATATTATAATTTATTATATTACATATATATTCTTTCTATATCTAAGGAGTATTTAATATTAATTTAATATAAAAAGAATACAATTATTTAATATTAGAATGAGCCCTATTAAAATGTAATAATACTCGAATACATAATTAGATACTTCCTTTATAGTTATCACTGTAAATATATGGAACACTTTTTAGATCTAATATGCTTACGAAATTCAATTATTATTATATACATTTTGTGTGTCGTAGATAATTAAATTATAATGAATTGCTGTTATTCATTTAGTGTATCGAATATTATTATCAATCATGTGTTCATTATAAAAATTTTATAATTTATTAAAAATTTGCTTAGTTTAATTTACTTTTATACGCACAATAAATTACAAACATGAAATAAATACATGTTTAATCCTTGTTAAAATTTTATGAACAAAGAAGTTTTATTTTTTGTTCATAATTAATAGTTATAAATAAAAAATTATTTAATTTCATTAATTAATATATTTAATCTATTCTTCCTTGAATTATTTAATGTTAAATAAATATGGCTATACCTTAAAATTAAATCATCCACCTGTAAATTCGTGCACTAATATCATCTATTTATAATAAAATGTATTCATTTTATTACATACATGTATTCTTTTAACATATATTAATAATATTCATATTGAGTTAATTCTTGAACGATGTAATAGCTCTGATATGATATAAGAATTAATTTTTCGTTCTTTAATTTTTTCCTTTAAAACATGATATAATAAAAAAAATGTAAATAAAATATATACAATATTCCATTTATTTGAGTCATTTATTAAATGTAAGCTTGCTATACGCAAGTTTACACTCCTTTGTGTACTCTATAAAAATTGATAACCAAAAATACTTTACGTCGATCCCAAATTAATACACATGAAATATTCATTTAAAATTTTGATAAATGCGTTTTTTAAGTGAATTTTTTACTCGCATTAATTTATTTTATTTATAAGGTTACATTATTGTGAAAAATATATATATATTTTTTTTTGTTTATTTTTATATATAAGCATATACTTAATCTGTAGAAACATATACATACTCTAGGATGAATAATTAAAATTTAAGGAGAACATAAATATAAAGGTACTTTAAATATTAAATAATCAGCTATTAATATAATCTCTAACTTAAAAGGCATAATGTTATAAAAATAAATTAATCTCAAAACAATGAGTAATATATTACTTTAATTATTTAATAATTATAAAACTTCCCAATTGGAACATATATATCCTTATATTTTCGAATGTATTTCATATCTTCGTATTTATTATTACTGCATACTTTTTTATATAAGCATATTACTGTTAATTTATGCGTGGTCAATTTCGAAAACGATTTTTTCTAAGATATACGTATTATATATATATTAAAATATTCTAATAACACGCTATAAGCATTTTAATGAAAAATCTTATCAATTATTGTTCCAAAAAATTGAAAAAATCTGGTACATATATTATCGTATTATATATTGCTTAACATTTATTAAAAATATATTCTTATTATTAATGATAATGTGAAATGTAGTATATTTAAATTTTATTAACCTAATTAAAAAAATATTATTACAATTGAAAATTTGAATATAACTTTAGCTTATTTATTAATTTCTTTAAATACTTTTTATGATTTTACATTTTTATTTTTTATCACAACGATCTCATATTTTTCTAAATGCTTCCACATAATAATACCTGTTTTAAATTAAGCCGTAGTTATAATTATATTTAATTTTTATTAGTTATTCTCCTTTATGTTAACCGTTAATATTATATATTCCCATTGAATAAACTGTTTAAAGGATATATAATAATGCGTTATTATATCTTTTGCATATAACTCATCATTTAAAGGCATACTTCAGGTTGTTATTACTCATAAAATATTACTCCTTAGCTATACAAAATATGAAAAATCCTCTATAAAAAAATTTTATAAAAAAATAAAATGGATATAAATAATTAAACAAAAACTGGCAAAAAATAATAAAAATTGAATAATTAGAACGACAAAAGTAACAATTTATAGCATATATTTTTATTATTATTTGAAAACTATTGACTTAACACTTAAGTATTGAAGTGGCATAATTAAAATTGACTTTCTAAAACTCACAACACTGTATTTTAAAAAGAAAAGTGCAAATGATAGATTAGGTAAATAAATAATTATCTCCATATTACTATTGAATTAATTATTTTAATTTTCCTTGGCATTGTATGTTCTTATATGTACATCTTATTATTTCAAAACATCTAGATGACATTTAGCTTTACCCTTCCTTATATCATAAACCTGAACTTTTTTCAATTCTCTTTATGCACATTTATGTTGTTAATTTATTTAAAATACAATAATTGTATATATATAAGTTGTTTTACATATTACATATGTTTTTTATATTATATATGAATATAGTATATGTGCTTATAATTTCATAAGAAAAAATACAATTAATTTCAACATAGTATTGTTCTTATTTGTTATGTCAATATAAATTACAAATATATATTAATAGTATATAATGGAATTTACTAACAAAATATGAAGAAATAATAAATTCCAATAGCAAAAAAGCAATATAAATTAATATAAAATTTTCAAAAAAATAAAATCTAGATGTTTTATTCGCCTTAATCTAACTACTCCTACTTCTGTATTTCAGTAGCCTTTCTTTCATTAAATAAACAAAAAACACAATTTATTTTAAAATAATAATAATTTGTATTATTTCTATAAATCATTTATGAATTTGTTTAACCGGATACATACTCGAAAATTCAGTTAAATAAATAAGGAAAAAGAAAAAGAAATTTATTTTATAGAAATATAGCACAACAATTATTTTTATATTTTATTTTTTAACAACCAAAATAAATTTTATTTATAAATTATTCGATATATTATTTAATGCTAGTCTTTTTTGTTCACATAATTTTATACAGAATATATAATGTAAATAGATAATTTTAAATCTAAACACTATGTTATGAAGGCATTATTTTTTAGATATTGAATTATAGAAATATAACAAATAAAGTATTATCAAATATTAGTGCATGAAAACACAGATTAGAAGTTATTATAACTACTAAATGTATCACTTATTTATATTGTAATATGAGAGAATATACAAGGAAATATATTTTTTAACATAACTGATAAATTATAGAAATAAATATATAATTATTTTTTGTTGCTATTTTTGTTATTTATATTGTTACTTATGTGCTTATTTTTATAGATATCCTATTTTTACTTATTATATAATAAAGTGTTATATATAGTTGCATTATTATGGTTTATCCACACAAAATAAAAACATGTTTACTATCATGATGTATGTATTAAAAATTTATAAACGAAAAGATAAAACTACGAAATACCACTTTTCACATTTAAATCGTAATAATTCTAATATTTTATTTAATTTTCTTAGTTTATATGTATTATTAACTCGTATAAATTCCTTTCATATATTAGGTGTTAATTCGAAATTACATGTGTTTAAACGTTTCAGGAATATATACATATGTAGCTATTTAAATTTAAGAATTAAATTGTAGAAAACTTACCTCAACAATTAGAAAAAGGAATTATAATTCCGCAAACATACATTATTATTTTGTGTTATTCGTTTAATCTAACTTGGGTTTACGCCTGACTGTCATTAATGCTATTCAATGATTCATTAGTACTCGGTAATTAAGATGGATAATTTTCTAGGGTACACTACAAATACACACGATATTCCTATTGAAGTATTTTTAGCTATGATCGAGAGTGATATTAAAAATGTTATTCGTAAATATGGACACAAAAATTGTGGGTTGAGTTACGAAGATGCGTGCGATAAAATACAAACGATTATAACTACGAAAAAGACATTTATATTAAAACTTATGAATGAACATGGTAAGAATAGATTGAATACTGAATGGCGTAGGGAAAAAAATGGATTTCTTAATAGATTATTTGAAGAGGAGGGATTTATAAACGTGTGTTTCCCAAAAAAATACACAAAGAATCCAAGTCTTTATGAAATAAAATCAAAACATATACAATTTTGTAAAGAAAGAGATGTGCTGAAAGCAGCAGTAGAAGCCAACCCCGTATTTAGTGAATGTGTAAAATATAATTCATGGATAAACACAAAAACAACATTGTTAACTCGAGAAATTTTAGGCAATGTTAGTGTTTTTTCCCTTCCAACTGTAAAAAAATATTTTAGTACCAAGGCACATCCTCAAGGATATTATCCACCTGATATATATCGTCACAGTAAATTAGACTGTACTCAATATAATCCACCTACAAGTAGTCATTCACAAAAACCAACAGCAACCCCCCCTACAAATAGCCTACATCCCCCTACATCACCTGATGTTAAAAAGGGATCAAAAGAAAAAAATGGAAAATCCGGACCAGATGTAGATAGCAGAGGTACTAAAATAAAATCTGATGAAGATACACCTCTCAAACCAAAATCTCTTACTGTTGATTCTGGAATACCTTCTTCGACTAAGATACAACTAGATGGTACTGCTATTGATCAAGACGCTGCTGCAAAATCTAAAGTTCTTGCTTCTCCAGTTAACGTCAAAGATTCAAAAAAGGATTCAACTCCTATACATCATCAACCTTCTACGGTTATTCCCTCTACTGTACAAGCCGAAGCATCTCCAAAGGGTTCAGACATACCACCCGTTGTGCAACACTCACCTTTGCCAACAGCAACTACATCTTTAGAATCATCGCTTTCTCCAGTTAATGATACAACTTCAAGTTTAACAATAACCACAGATTTATCTATAAATTCAGGTTCACATTCATCTGCAGATCAACACCCTCCTTCACCTGTAACTAACGACCAAGAGAAATCGCCACACTCAAGTACAACTCCAGCCACTTCTTCAAATAGACATACTACTCAAACTTCACCTGCATCTTCAGACCCAGATTCATCTTTAGCTGAACCTCAACCTCCCCCTATAACAGCACATCGCGAGTCAAATCCATCTCAAGATGATGCTAAACCTGCATCTTCAAGTGCGAGTATAATTACAACTACCGTTACAATTACAACAACAGCTCCAGCTACGGATACACTTCCAACTGTGAGCACAACACAACGCTCTATATCTTCTTTAAATGAAGTTCCTGGTATAAATGGATCTCAAGAACCTCTCCCTGCACATGCTGCAGGTGGAACTAATGCAACACATCCTACTGAAGGTAAGATAAATTAAAATAATACAATTGACATCCAATAGAAAAACTAAATACTGTATATTATGCAACAAATAAACATAATCCTTATATTATTCTTTATCTTAAGAGCCTCGTCAAATAGATGCACAAACGCCTACGCCACTTATTGAAAGGAATAATGGAAGAATTTCAGTTACAGCACAACCAGGTTAAAATGCTAACAATATTTTATTTTTATATTAATATTTTTGTATTAAATAAAAAAAATGAAAATATATTATATAAAAACTCAGATTCAATTTATAATATTTATTTATTCACAAAAGATTCTGCAGATGGTAATAAAATAATAACATTACCTATAAATACATCTCAAAAATTTAAAGATTCAGCACCAGTTTCAAGCACAACCTTACCGGAGGGTGCACAGCCTAGTGGTAAACCTAGCATAACATCCACAAAATTTCCACCTTTAACCACTATTATACCCACTATCATAATAATTATAGCAGCTATTACATTACTTTTACAACTTTATAAGGTAAAATAAAATATCTTCTTTAATAAAAATAAAGTCCCATTCATAATTAATCCTAATGATTATATTTCCACTATAAAATGTATTCATATTATATACATGTATTTATAATTACTCACAAACAAGTATACACCCTTTGGATTCTTGATTGGTCGAAGAAGAAAAAGAAAAAAACGGGATTTACGAAGAACATTCAAAATACCTGAAAAACCCGCATATGAATCTCCAAACATAGCTGTGCATGAATCGGAAGATCCTAATTTAGTAGGAAAAGCAGAGGAAAATGATGTATACATTAAATTATTAAAAATTAACAGATATAAACAAGAAACGCAGAAGAGAAAAAAGAAGAACAAGAAAACATTAATAGAAGTGCACATGGAAGTATTAGAAGAGTATAAAAATGATGAATGGGAATTACATAAAGGGGATTTTCTCGAAATATGTTTACGTGGGTTTATAAATGAAGAAAATGATGATTATTCAAAATTGCCGAATATCGAATTAACTGAAAAAAGTACAAAGAATGATAAAATAATAGAGGATATACAAAAAAAAGAGATTTTATGGAATAATTGGATAGAAAACCATAGGAATATTCTAGAACAATGGAAAACAGAAGAATGGTTCCATATTTTGAAAAATAAATGGAGAAAGGAACAACAAATATATAAAGAGAAAAATAATAAATTACAGGAAAATATATTGAATGAACAAAATTCATATTCAATAGTTAGCCAAAAAGAGATCTGGAAACAATGGATATCGAAACAAGCAACTCTTATAGACAAGTTTAATAAAGAAGACTGGTTTAAGTCGATTGTATATGCACAAGATAAAGAAAAAGATAACTATCATATAAACGAATATAATAACGTTACATTAACAACTGAAACACAATTAAAAAATGAAAAACGTAATCATGAATATAGTAGAAGTAAAGATATTATACAAAAATTGGTGGTACAGATTCATATGATGGTTTTAGAAGAATGTATAAAAGAAGATATTATAAAACATAAAGAATTGTGCGTAGATAATTTTATAGAGGATATCCATAACAATAATAATTATGACGAAAAAAGAAATATACCACTATGTGATACCGATAATTCCAAAGTACCCACATTTGAGGAAATTCACACATCCAGAAATAAATAATGCGTAAAATGTTTTATTTATAGATAAGTAAATAAAGGGTAAAACTTTAAGTGTATCTTGAATAACGAAGATAAACTAGTGAAAATATTAATACTAACAATGAAATAAGCAATACAATTGGATATATGAACAAATTATTATAGTAGACATAAATGAAATATATAAGTTATTAAAAGGCATAATTTTCTAATAAACAAGAACACTAAACCTGATTTTCCTTGTACACATGCTCGAAAATGTGCTAAAATATATGAAGAAAATATAGTCAATTGTTCTATTTTTGAAGACGAATTCTGTAAGAAATTAAAGGCATTTATACGTATACTTATGAATCATCTGGTGTCATTTCGTATGTGTGCAGATGATTAAAATATAATATACTTAATTGATAAAATCATGGCTTAATCCTCTTCACGCAAGCAAACAAAAAATTCCACACATGTTACTACAATTTCGGCATCTTTCGGAACAATGATGGGGGTATCTCTGCTTTCATTATTTTTGTATAAGGTTAATATGAGTTGGAACTAAAAGTCCTAATGTACGAGGAAACTATTTATTATTCCAATTTCTATTACTTTTTAGTACAACATTCGTAACTATTTAACATATATTCTCTCTCTTCATTCCTTTTTCATTAGATTACACCTCTTTGTTCTTGGTTATGTCCTCGAATAGAAAATTTAGGAAAAACATTGAATGTTGTAGATAACGACAAGAATGAATCACTATTTAATTATACTGAACCAACTGAATATAATTATACTTGTGAGAACTACAATATAGCATATCATTTTGTTGGAAATTCATAATTAACATACATCAAGCAATAAGAGTTAATTATAAATAATATTAAGAGATGAAAAAATAATAATACGTGTGATTTTATTAAGCTAAAAATAATTTACAGTAACAGTTACTTTTTCGAATAACACTGCTTTAATAATAATATATAATACATGTTGCATTACAGAAAGAATTTTATGAAATAAGAAAAAGCGCTGAATTTATAAAGATAATGCAAAAATTATAAAACACCAAAACACAAATTAATGAAAACGATATATTATTAATAAAAAATAAGTGTGAAAGTTAAATTTGCAAATTTTTCTATTTGCATATTATTCATCAATAATTTGATTTTCAGTATAGTGAAAATGTTCAAAATATATTGCATTAAACCTGGAGAATATATATATACGAATATTAATACAAATGGATATAAATAGTTAAAAACTAAATATATGCTATTGCTATTTTCCGTCTAGCTTCAGGGTAATTATTTTCTTGGAAATATATTTAATAAAAGTCTAAGAGAAGAATATAACATATATTTGAGAAGTGCATCCAACAGAATTTGTTTAATGAAAATTTGTAACCTGTATATATATATATATATATACATATATACATCAATTTTGTTAAAAATTTTAATTTTACTTATTTTTACGTATATATTGTATATTAATGGTTTTATATTTCTAATATAAATTATTACATCATTTTTTTTGTTGATATTCCATATAAAATATATGCATTTAATACCTTATTTATTTTATGATAATCTATTATTAATAATTCTCTTTTTCATTAAATTTTCATGAAATAATTAAATGATTATTAATTACATTATCATATATTAATTTTACAACAAATTATATTTATATTTTTATATCATAATATTTCCTTTTTTAGTGTCAAAAAAATTTTTTGTGTAAATTTAATTAAGCAATAAAGAAAATGAGTTAAAAATAATTAACCTTATTGTTAATATATACAATTATTATTCAAAACGCATCTGTTATTTAAGAAAGTTAATTTAAAGGAATATTTAGTTTAATGGAAATAACATAATTTTAATATAAATAATAATGCTCTCTTATTAAATATAAAAAAATGCTTATATTTTAACATTACAATAACATTTTCTTATTTTAAGCAGCTTATATTCGTAAATGGGTCATCTATTTTTTATATCAAAAAAAAAAATATCCCAAAAAATTTTTTAGAAAGGTGAGGATATTTATTTTTAAAATCAATCCTCAAATTAATGAAATTTAAATAATTTCTTATTTTATTTTCTGAATATGCTACATTTAAGAAAATATAACTGTACCAATTTATGTAATAATATCCTTTTTGATTTACGATATGAACAATTCATGAGCTATATAGATGCATGCATTTTTTCATAATGTGCGTTATTCTTCTTTATTAATATCGTAACATTCTCAAAATAGGAAATACATAACATTCAAAAAAATTTCTTATATTTCATGTATAATATGATTATGCAAAAATGAAAAAACACCGTAAAATAATAATAAATGACTATATACTGTACTTCAATGAAAATTAGTACTGTAGTTATAGTAATTATTAAAAGTAATTAATTCACATCAGCCTTTGACAACAGAATGAAATAGAATACATTTATAAAATTCCATAAAATAAGAATACGTATATAAATAAATTAATTCACAATAAACCTTAAAATGTTTTAAGAACTTGTAATGTGTTAATATTTATAATGAACAGAAAAAAAAAAACATTAATCGTAAGAAAAAATGTACAAAAAAAAAGAAAAAATTTTAAGTTAATACATATCCAAATTATGTTGTAATTAATGTAAATATGGTGTGAGAATTATGCATAACTTTTTTTTAATGCATGCTATTTTTTTTTTTATTGATCATTTTTTTTACCCATAAAGAACTATTTTCAAGATACTCAAAAATATGTATAAAAAGTTGATATTCCCAGAATCATTATATAGATCATTATAATATAAAATAAGTGTAGAATAAAAAAAACACATATTTAACATATATA
>FLRD01000302.1:0-10638 GCA_900088485.1 Plasmodium ovale wallikeri
TTATTCTAGTGATCTTATAAAGAAACATAATATTACTTATATGATGATTTAGCTGTATTCATTTCGTTAAATACATAAATATATAATATAGTAAAAATAAGTCAATTATACATTCATGGATTTTGTATGAATCTCTTGCACAAATTAACAGTGCACTTTTTCATAAAATATAAATAAAAATTTGGGATTAACATAGTTTTTATTTAAAAATAATTTTTTTGTTACATTAAAAATACTTATAATTAATACATGCTATTATATTATATATTATAATGTAGTATATTAAAATAAATATACTGCATGTTTTATATATATATGAGTAAATTTTTAAATGGAGTTTCAGATTTTATAAGAATTTGGAAATGTATAATAAATAGTTTGTCATATTTAAATGTGAAGTGCCCTTAAATTTATGTGTAGTTTACATTTACAATGCATTAATCATATCTTCCTTCATTAGAGATGGTATATGTATTTTTTTATATTTAACATTTAATTTTCTATTTAATAATGGAAATAACTTATTCTTGCATTTGAAAATTATCGAGATATAAAATTATTCTGATATATTATTTTCATTATCCATGTAACATTTACAATAATATATATTATTTTCTTTTTGTTTATTAGATATATGAAAAGAGAAAATATTTGTGAAGTATAGAATGGAACTTCTTGTATTCTCTAAAATATTAAAAATTCATCAAAATATTTTTCAGTTCTACATTATATTTCGTATTAATTATTAGTCAAATGTATATTAGTCTCAAATGTTATTCTCAATATAGATAAGGAAATGTGGAGCATTATGCTAAGTTTCTCTCACATAAAGTATATTTTCTTGTAAGTTCAAATTTTGTTGACAAATAAATGAACTCATTAATTGTAAGATATACGTACAGGAATATATTAGTTATATAATTTAAAGAGAAGAAAGAAAGTGTAAGAAAAACTATGACTACAAAGGGATAATGTATTTTGTGAATATAATGTTTTTTTTTTATTTTATATATTAAAATATTTTATGGTGCTTTATTAAATATATACAATATTCATGTATGTATACAAAAATTTAGTACAAATCACTATGATAGATACACAGAAACGGGAAAATATATATATTTAGATATTTCTTAAATTTTTAATGCATAATTAATAAAATTTTAATTTTTATAGTTAAAATATAAAAATAGATAGATCGTTATATAAAATGTATTTCGAAAATAATATAAAATGTTTTTATTGAAAATATAATATATAAAGTATGTTAAACAAATATAAAATAATGTTTATATTTTTTATCTAGTTTCATTTTATATAGCTATTTTATGTAAACAAAGCTCATATTCTTTTAAGAAATGCATTATTTTTGCATCCCATTATATGGAGAAACAAAACAAAAAAAAACAAAGTAAATTATGTTCAATTTTTCTAAAACTATGGAATGTTGAAAAATAGAACTTTAATCATTGAAAAAAATATGTGTCTTTAGAAAAATTAATTGAACGGAAAAATTATGATATAGTATAATATAAAAAAATAGAATATTATTCATCTGCATGCAGTGTTGAATGTGTAACACCGTTTTTTAAAAATATTATTTAATTTTTATTAATATTATTTTTTTGTTCTTTGCGTAATAATGTTATAAAATAAAATTACTGCTAATATATTTTATGTATTTTTATATTATTTAATATTTTTTTTAATTTATATCATTACTACGATAATAGTATAAAATTTTTTCTTCTTATTTTCAAATATCG
The DNA here is from genome assembly GCA_900088485.1 of Plasmodium ovale wallikeri. Lineage (NCBI taxonomy): Eukaryota > Apicomplexa > Aconoidasida > Haemosporida > Plasmodiidae > Plasmodium > Plasmodium ovale. The sequence continues at coordinate 1,767 of FLRD01000302.1, forward strand.
TAATAAATGCACAAAGAAACAAATTATTTTTAAAAGAAGCTTATTATTTTAATATATTTTTTTATTTTATGACTTTTCTTATAATCTTGTTCTGTTCTAAATATTGTAACTCTTTCTTTGTTCTTTTGAATAATATATTATATTAATCATAATCCGATATGAAAAAAGAGAATTTGTGATACAACCAAAAGTGACGACAGAAAATATTTATCATTTTAGGTATACATATATGTTTGTCAATTTAATTTCTCTGTATTTTGCATAAATTTGAATTATTACTATCTCTATCATTTCCACGTAGAAATAGCAGTGCTCTTTTTTTTATTTAATATGCAGATTGAACATCTGTTTTTTATGCTATACATTAAATTTATATTTTTCTTTACTAATATATATACATAGATCTCGTGATTATATTATTTCATCAATAATTCCTCTTTATTTTTTTTTACATATGAAAATAATACAACACACTTCTCTATATTTCTCTTATAGAATCTTGACATATTTATGGATCATTTAAAGGGTATATATTTTCAATTAGATTATTTGGTTATTTAATTTTTTTTTTTGAATGTCTCTTTTCATTTTTTCTTCAGTATAAATTGCTTTTCTTTTTAATTTATATATGTACATATAAGAATTATAAGTACAGTTCCGTTGTTTATATATATTGATATAATATTAAATATAAAAATGCTTTGTCTTTACTATTATGAGCTATTTTAATTTAAAATATATTATATACTATTTTGCAAATAAACTTCGTCATGAAGATTGATATGATATATAATGTGGTGTTCTCAGAAAAATTTCATTATCTGATTCTGATATATGGTTCAATAATGCGTCAGTTGAATTTACATTTGAATTACGTAGAAAATTTTTTGCCTTTATAACGGAATTGTGTATCCATGATCCCAACGGTGTTAACTAATATAGACGAGAGCATGTAAATCATATATTATTCATTAATTTTATAAATATGTACTTTGGATTAAAGAAAAATACTTATGATAAAAATAGTATTTATATTTTTAAATAAAATTTCATTTTACTTTATATAAAATGGGGAATATGATAAATAAAGCTGCAAGAATAGGTATAATCGTAATAGTTATACCTGTAGATTGATTTTCACTATCTCCAAAAGTTGAATCTTCATGTAATTTTCCATGAGATGTGTCAGATCGAGAGGAATGTTGTGGTGATGAATCGACTTCAGAACACCCAGTTTGTGCTTCATCCATCGAATGAGGTCCATCACCGACACATTGCAATTTGCATAAGACATTAATGTTATATGTTCTCTTACATTCATCAAATTTATTAGAATACTTATTTGAATTTCTTTCGCTATTTCTACTCCTATCATTATATAAATCGATCATACTGTTAAGAGTTGTTTTGTATTTACCCTCGCATATTTTATCATTTATGCTACTTTTTTTTTGCTCAGTATCATAGCTTCCTATATAATCGTAAAATAATTTTATTTCTTTAATTTTTTCCACTTCAAAAATGTCAAAACTGCAAGTGTAATTATTGCCCATAAAAATTTCAATTTTATTTCCGCTTTCTAAACCATTGAAAACTTGGGTAATTGCATTTCCATCAAATTTGTTAAAAATAATTTTATCATAAAGCCAATATTTCAGAAAAAAGCAAAATTTTTTTGGATTATCATAAAATGTTGCAAAATCCGGATTAGAATCTTCATATTTCACTTTATTACCGTATAGATTGTGATAAAGTTTATGAACATTATCACAAGTATTGTATTTATCTTTTTCTATTAAACAATAATTTTTATTATCATCCAGAGCACACATATCCTCAAATTTACTGTACAATTCCTTTAGATGTCCATTTTTACTGATAGTAAACTGAAAATATCATGAAATACAAGAAAAAGTATATGCAGGTGTAATTTTTCTGAATAAAACCATTTTAACTCTGTTTAAATGGAAACCTATCATTCAAATTGAATTGCTTAAGTAGTTATATTAACAAAACATATTAAATAAACCTGTTTTAATGTTGACCAAAATGTAGTATCATCGATACCTGGAGACATGGTAGTTTAATATATCATATTTAATGCCAAGAGTTGTATTTTTAATTTTGCATTCTAATATATATTTTTGAGTTGTTTCTTTTTAATATATTGTACAAATTTATTTATAATATAATTAATATAGGTTTTATTATCTAAAAATTTTTATATATACATTTAAAATATTATAATTTTTAAACAAAATTACTTATTTTTCCTTAATATATAATGCAGGATATATATTACTATAACGAAAAAATTATGTATACAAAATAAGCGAATTCGTATGTTCATGAACAAAATATTTAAAATATATATTTGAAATGAGAAAGTAAATACTTCAACAGACTATAAAAATAATGAGTTCATTTTTTTCTGTCGAAAATTTATTAAAATATTTATTTTAAATATTTAGAAAACTATATATTCATTATGCCTAATATAAATTACATAGTATTTCTATCCATTTTAACTTATAGATTTTATAGTAATATATTTTGTTTTTTGCATCGAATTATTATCATGTACAATATATAATATTCTACTTGAATATTCTCAGATATTCAAAAATAAAAATAAGCATATAATGTATTAATTGAAATAGGAATATTTTAGAAAAAAAAAGAATTATATTTTTCGATTTGATAAAAAAATACTGTCGGAACATTCAGTATTCTATCCTAAAAAATATATAATCATTAAAAATAAAATTAAAAAATAATTTTGAAAAGCTTATGTTTTGTTAATTTTTATAATAATTATATATATTTTTTATTTGAAAACATTCATATTAATAAAACTACTAAAGCAATACATATATATGTATATTATATGTCACTTTTGTCTTTATTTTAGATATTATTCTATAAATAAAAATTAATAAATTAAAAAAATAATGTTAAAAATATTTTTATTATTTTAATTACTATATGTCTAATGTTAAAAATTCATAAAAGTAATTTTATATAATGTTCATTATCATGATAAATGTATTAAATTGGAAAAATATAAAATATATATTAATATTATAATGACTTTTCTAACTCAATAAAAATATATTTAATAAATGAATGTTATAACTAATAAATTCAGGATAAGGTTATTATATAAAAATAATTATATATCTACTTAAATTCGTAGCATGATTATCCGGTATATCCCTGATTTATCCTTTTTATTGTATTATAAAATTGTTTAGAGCATTAAATACCTCTATGAATACTGTTATATATGGCTAAAATAATTTAAATAATTTACTTTATAAGCGAATAAGTGATACATAAATTATAATAATAATGTTATGACATTAAAAATCATTTTTGTTAAGAAAAATATAATCATGAAATACGTAAAATAATACTACATATTACCGGTAATAATATAGTGTTTTATGTATATTTTATAGTAATCATTATTACATTATATTAGATTATATTTATTGTATTCAAAAAATTATTATTATGTTTCATTAATTTTTAATAGAGTATATCGCTTTGGAGAAATAACAAAATATGACTTTTGCTAATGGCTTGTAGTGTACAAAAAAATATATATGAGGGCATACTTCCAGAGATAATTGGAAAAATAAAATTTATTGTATCATCAAATTTTTTTTTTTCATGGTAGATAAATTATTTTTTATTTTAGCATTATATTACAAATTAATAATTCATTTTTGCACTTCTATATTAATTCCAGTATTACTTAGAAAGTTTAATATTGGAAACAAATTACAAATGACATTTTATGTACCTTACTTGAGAAACTCATATTTTTATTAATTACTTATTTAATATAAAGTTACTTTTACTTTATGTATACTATTTTTTGAATTAGTTTTTATATGTAATAAAATAAAAGGAGATTTATAGGGGAAAATTATATAAGCCGATATGTTACGATATGGACAAACTAAATTTAATAAAATATTACGTATATTTTTTTAAAATGAAAAATTATTATGTACATGTATTGTTTATTTTTTATTACCTCATTAGTATGATATTTCTATATCATTTTGATTAGAAGTGATTTTATCAACTCATATAAAAAGTTAATTAAGTGAAAATACTAACCATATAAAAGAATTCACTCTACAATGAAAAAATTTACATATATTAATATGATAAATATACATTATCAATCTTTTTTATTATGCATGTTATATGCTGAGGTATAATGTATCATATTTATATACAATAAGTTATGCTTTACCATGAACTATCATAATTTGAATTATTTTATGCGTAAATAATATTAGAAGATATTTAGAAATGGCTTTAATTGCGTAATATTAACTTACATTATCAATAGCAAATTTTAAGTATATTATTATAAATACTTTTTATTATGTCTCATTCTATTAAAGTTTGATCATTTTTAGCACTCGTTTTCACTTCGAGTAAAAAATATTCGTTTACGTACATTACATACTAAAATATTTAATAACTGTTTATAATTATACTTTTTGTGAATTGTAATATGTTCATATTATTTTTAAATATAAATTTATTTCCTTTGTATATTTATTATCACTATATAATAATTATTGAAGCAGTATATGTATATGAAATATAATAAGCTATTAACTACATAGTTATTTATATGGTGTCTAAGCAAATGTTACAACATTTATATATACATTTAAGGTAAGCTTCTCTGAATAATATCTATATATTATCCTATTTAATTCGAATACATATAAAGAATTATAGATAAATTATGTAATTGTTTGAATATATATAATATATGTGAGGTATAGAATATAACATTTCATTTACCCATGCAGTATGCTCTACGATATTATTAAATATACATTTTTTATCTATTGTGTATAAAATATTAATACTAAATGTTTTAAACTTATTGAACTTGTATAAATCTTCATTTACCCACAAAAGCACTACTTTAATTTTAATTAATAATAATAAAACAGAAAAATACGTGAATTATTTCAGTACATATAAAATTATATAATGGGAAATAATATGATATATTTTTGAATGAATTATAGATAATAATAATATGATTAAGTTAATTTTATCAGAAAAAAAATATACTTTATGGAATTATTTGTGCATTGAATTCTAATATTATATATAATGAAAATTTTTCTGTTATATAAATATTTAGAGTTTGTTCGAAAGTAATTCGATTCTTTCTGGTTTAAGTAAATTAAGCACATATGTTGTATTATTTTATCATCCATTATCATTATAGATCTATAACTACTATTCATTAAGGAATTATTTTATGTTATAACATTAATTAAAAGATTTGATATAATGAATGAAATATATTTTTATTAGTATTTTTACATAGCTGCTACTATGGGAAGGTTAGATATGGACGTACCATATAAAATTAACGTACATTTATGAATATAAAACGTGTTAAAATTTCATCCCTCATTTTTAATTATTAAGATGTGTGTCTATATTAATGATTAAAATAAAAATAAAAAAAGTATATTTAAGTTCATTATTTTAGAAAAAAGCGTTAAAATAGTACGCTTATACTAAAGTTGTAAAAAAAGACTGTAGAGTAAAATAATGCGAATGAAATAAGTGCTCCCTTCTTGAAAGTTTTTTTTTTTTTTTTTCTTCTATTTACTGTTATCTAATATTAATATTCTATTGTATTAAAATTAAAATATTCGATTAATGCTGTTTTAGCTACATTGTAAATTAAAGTGGGAGACTTCACCGTATTTAAAATACGCTAATAATATTAAAATAATGTTAACATTTAATGTATAATTTTTAATATTTAAAAAAACAATGAGGGATTATAAAATTAATTATCAAAAAAACAAAGTACACATGTATTATATTCTTATGAATAATGGTAACATAATTGTGGGAGATATTATTACACTTTAAGATAATGTATTTTTTCAAAGCGCAAATTTTATTTGGAATCGAATTAATAAGAGTTAAACTGATATTACCTTATGAGCAGTCTAAAGGACATTACTATCCTGTTGCCTTAGTTGTAGAAGATGCATGTAACATTTTATTTGTTTGGTAATTAAGCCTATCTTGTCGTTTTTATGTATATTTTACCATTCACACATACGTGAAATTCAATGAAGAATATAATTTAAGCAAAATTGAAGATTTTTTAAGTTAATAATTTTGAAAGTATCTGGTATTTTGTTTTTTTCTTGTGTATTTCTATTTTAAGAAAGTAGATGTACAGAAAACGGGTGAAAAATGAAAAGTACCTATTACTTTTATGCTTACATTTATGCTTGTATGTGCATTAATATTTATGTTTACTAGTGTAATTTGTAAAAAAAGTTACTTCAATATAATTAATAGGCACTTCACGACCATTTGTATGAGTGGGTTTTTAGCGTATCCTAATAATGAGATGGGTGTATATGTTGTAGAAACTATGCCATAAAAATATAGCAAGAGAAAGAAAAAATCCGTACAAAATTAAAAAAACAGAAGATGATATTACCAATAAACAGGAAAAGGGAAAGTCATTTGCTAAAAATAAGCGTACATGTATTATAATATTCCAGGAAACAGTTATGTTTTAAGTCTTTTGAAAGTTCATTCAATTTTATTTATCTCTTGTATTTATTTATACAGTTATTGCTAATATTTTTACCGCTCTAATTATCTCAGGTTTAAAAAGAAAGATTTATGGATAGTTTATACCCGTTTGTAATTAATGTAAGGGAATTACAAATATTACTATTTTTCTGTTTTAGGCAACCCTCAGGATTATGTGTATTTACGAGTGAACGCCCATGTGCAAATACGTAACGAGTAATTGCACTTAATCTGATACACGGAATACATATATATATATTTTTGTTCTTTTAGATACTTATTAAATGCGTAATAGGAGTTATAAAAATGTGAAAACATTTGGGGGTCGTAAAAGTGTTATAAAATAGTTTGAAAAGTTAGAAATGATACATAATTAGAAACGAAATAATGTAGAAAGTTGAAGGGTATACATTCCGGCAATGTTTCCATTCTAACAATTATGTATTTTTTTTGAAGTTTCGTATAAATAGGCCTTACCTTATAATAAGCGCACAAATTAGTTTTTTCTTGAATGCGCTTAATTTTATAGTTTCGTAGTAATATATTTCAAAGAACTCTTATGTTAAAATTAGGGATTTTTAAAATGATTCTTTAACTGCATGTAATTAGAATTCACCAATGATAGTACACTTCGCTATTTTAGCACTTAAACGCATTACGTTATGCAAAATTCTGAGTGGATCCCGCGAAATTTAAGAAGGTTTCTATTCTTTTTAACCTTAAAGATGGAAGCTGAATTGTTGTAAAATTAGAAAAAAAAAATTATTTTTAATCACCTATAATTAAAAAGCTATGTGGCGACTACACACTTAGGAAGTAGGCATTGTGTAATTTTATCTCGTATACACCTGCATTTACCCCTATAGTTTAAATGCTTCAATGCTCCATGTATCTGGATTGCATCAGCAAATATATGCATAGTATTATTTTGATCAATAGCAAAAGTATGCTAGTTATAATTTCATATTTTGAAAAAAATTAATTTTACAAAATAAATGATGCAATTTCAGAATTAACTACCAAATAATTATTAATTAAATGGGAAAAAATGACCATTATGCAGGAGCATTAAAATGTGTGTAAACCTTGAAAATGTGATAAAGTGTTAACCAAAATGTTGTTCAAAAATAAATTTACAGCTAGTATTGTAAAGGTTCGGTGTAAACTTCTTTACTATTTATAGTGCTAATAAGATTATTCGTGGAATATCCCATTATTATGTATTTGCAATATTATATGCATTAAGCGTTAATTGTTAGTTGAAAAAAGTATAAATTATTTCAAAATAAACTCAAATTGCCTCAAATATTTGTAGTTTCTTATTTTTATAATGCCTATATCTAAAAAGGGTAAGAAATCCAGTGAGGCGTATGAGTACTACTTTTTTTTTTTTATTATAACAAAATGTGTAATGTGTTTCTCGATAATTTAAGGATTACTTTAATGCTTTTTTTCTCCACTTAAAATTATTCTAAATGGTTAATGTGCGCTTTCTGTTATTTTTATGCAATTGTTACGTTTGTGTACATTGAGTTACGATTTTAAGGATAGTGAATTAAGCTTTTTTTTTCTCGTAATTTCACATAAAAATAGGCACATTAGATAATTAAAGAAGGTTACATACATTTCGCATATAAGTAGTTCAAATGTAGTTGAAAAAATGAATGCTGAGAGGTTATAAGAAAAAATGTCAGAAATTTTGGAAGAAATATATTTCTGTTAATTCGTTAAAAAATAAGTTTTTACATTAGTTCTTTTTATAGAAAAAAGTTGAGTAGTAATTCTGCACATTTGTAAATAAGCCGATTTACAATGAAAATGTTCTTTTTTTATTATTTAACCTTTCGATATATAAACTGTTAAGCTACTTATTCTATTGCAATAATGAAAAGGCGCACCAATTTATTGCGAATGCCGTTAAAGTAAACAGTTCCCTGATTAGTATGAACTAATATTTATAATTAATAAATGACTACATTGCATTAAAAAAGAATGGGGGAAATAAAAATGTATAACTATATAGTGCATTTCTTATAGATCAATATTTTTGTTTTTAATTAATTTCAAAAATGATTATTTTGCTTAAGACATTTTTTCTTTGTGAAAAATAACCATCAGTGGAAGAAAGGGTACGTAAATATATTTTTTAAAAAGCATTAATTTATAAGACCTTTATTTGATAGTGCTACTTATGAATTCGATGAAAATAAAATATTCCTTAGTGAGAAGTATCTAGATAATTGTGACAAAT